>JAQFYE010002863.1:0-16783 GCA_034694305.1 Protaphorura glebata
TAGAAAAATTTGGAAAATCGGTGTGTACAAAATTATGACACATTCCTTCGCAACGAAGGATTTGACCTGTAAAATTATTTGTCGTACATCTCTTGTTGGAACTGTTAACTCACCCGTTGTTCTTTCTGACACTCAATTTCATCTTGTTGGTCCGAAACCCGCGTCAAGAAATGCTTCTCTTTTTGTTCCAAGGCAGTGTAAACATTGAGACGTTTCGTATTGAAAAATAACCGATGATCTTGTAGTCTGTGACCCCTCATAGAATTTCGTTGTGATTTCCTAATGTCCATGTCCAATCTTCTCTGCTCCGCTTCCAACAGAATTTGCTTCTCACGATCTTCTCGCATCTTGACTAATTCCTGGAACCTGGGAATATTTTTTATTGTTAATAATTCCCACTTACAAGTGAATATCTAACTGACTGTTCAAACCTCCTTTCTTGTCGTTTTCTAATTTTTTGAGATTTTTCTCGAGCTTGGGCCAGTTTTCTCTCTCGTAGAACATTTTTCTTTTTGTCCTCAGGAACGTCACCCACTTCAACCTGTTCCTTCAATTCTCGAACATCAGCACGATTTTTGTACTATTCAGCGGAATGAAATTAAAAAAAGAAAGAGAGAAATGATTACAAAATGGATTCTAATGTCAGATACCTCATCCAGATTCATCCTAAAATATTATACTAATTTCTCAAGTTGGAGGTATCCAGAAAAATGATTAATCAACCAAATATTAATGTCTCCCTTTTTCTCTCTGGAACTCACCGTCATTTGTAAGGATGTCCCGAGATCGGCGGAGTACAAATTGCTCATGTACGCTCGATATTTGTTGAACTCCTGGTAATTGCAAAGTACTTTTCCTTGTGAAGTAATCAAACCCTGGTCTATAAGCTGTTTCTGAACGTAGGGTTTTAATATGTAACCCTTCGCGTGAGCTATTTTTAATAAAAGAAAATACCATTCTTGTATTACTTAATTTTTCTCAAATTACACCATGAAACCTGTCCTAAGAGACCACACTTTGTTCCGGCGACGTTAGCGAGTGACGCGGATGCGAAATATATATAAATAGGGCAGGATTGGGGAACAATACCAGATCGTCTAAGCCAGGTGGTCTCATGAACAAGTTTCACCTTATATATATGTACAGTATTTGCATATATCTCAATATTACGATCATGGAGAGCATTATAAGTGAGATCCACTGTTTCGCCTTCTAGGGATTCAAACGAATTTTCTTGATACCCGTCTTTTTTGCCAAGGACTAGCTGTAATTTTAAGTATTGTTTAGAAATTTTTAAATTACATTTTTAGAAATTATTTGTAAAAATCATTACCTCTTGACACACTAGACCTCTGGAATACGTTACAGAGCCGGGAGGTGCTGTGAGTAACGGGATTTTATTTTCCAGAGGAATTCTGGACCAAATTGGTAAGTCGGGTTCGGGCTGAAGAATTTTGGGTCGTTTAGTGATCGTTTTCAAGTACTCGATACTGTCATTTCGTTTAATACTCATTCTATAAAATTGAAGAAATGTTTCAAAGTTAGTTGGTCCACGACATTTGGTTCACTTTTGAGGTGACCTTCCGTAATCAGTGCGTCGACCAGATGATTATTATGATGATTTCTAAGAGAGAAATACTAGAAATTATTACTATATAGTTTCTTTCCATTACTATGGGTAGAATTATATATTTAATAGCATGAACTATTGTTAAAATAATATGCATTTGTATTCTGTGTCCATTGGGCAATCTTTGTATCGAAGACAGTGACTGAATAAAAAGTTTAGCGTTCAAAAAAAAAATTACCAAATTCCTTTTGTTTTATTTGTTGGTGCCACCTAACTGACTTTTTGTTTTCACAAATTCCTCGAAGAAAATTTTAACAGACGGTCGCACAAGCTTGGGCAAAAATTACTTGAATTACTTTAAGATTCATCCGAAGTAATGGCGATTGTTCTTTACGTCAAGTTTAAAATTTGTATTATCTTTAATGGATTGAGCGGAAGCCATCGTTATAAGAGATCTTTATTTCAAGCTTTCGAGACAGTGACTTGTTTCTTCGTCAGGAAAAACAAGTTTAAAATATGTACGTCATAGGGTCATACTTGAAGTCATCGCGTATCACGCTTGAAATAATCTCACAGATTTTAAAACTAAAAGCAATAACTTTCGTTTGAAGCGTGCTATGGGAACTTTGTGTTCTAAAATCGTTCGATGAATGAGAAATAGACATCTGCTCGACATTTTATTTTCTTGAGAACGTCAGTTTCGACGTTTCGAACAGAATCATGAACAGAAGAGTCGACTTCGCGTTTCTTGCAGTCATAAATCTGAGTCATTTTTTTAGAGTCTCATATTTTATTACCTATCGTAAAACGTAGGCTTTCTGACAAAATCCTTGAATTTATCTTGTGATACAAGGCTCAGTTTACTGGATTTCCTGGAGACAGGGGTGCCGTCATTTTCTGGGAGCCCGTGTTCTGGAAATGGTTCAATTGTTGCAGTAATGCTAAGATTGAAACTGTGGATTGTTTCGTCCCTAGATCCTGCTCCGGTCAACGTAGTCCTCGCAGATGTAATCGAAGTCCTACTAGTCCTTGTGGCTGTCGATACTCTTGACGTCCCGTCATCTTGTAAAAATCGTTGGCTAAGTTCGACTGTGTCATTTCTCTTGAGAATTGAGTGAATATAATTTTGGAAGCCTGGGTCCGACATTATTTTAAATTCAACTTTATGTGATTATATATACTTCAGAAAGTATTCTAAGATTAACGTTAGATAAATCAAAAGCCACTGAAAAAAATACTACCAAATATGACTCCAGTGGACGAACTACATAGTAAATTAATTACTGGTTCTATAAAAAATTATTTTCTCCGAAGAAAAATTCGAAACATTTTTTCACAACCAAACAAAGAAATCCTCATAACATTCGTTACCCAGGGAAATTACAATGAGTAATGAAATGTAAGGCACTATGTAAACACTTTGAAATATTCGGTAAGTGCATAATTTATTTTTCAAGGAATTTTTATAAAACCCGTACAATTTCATTATGACGACAAAAAAAACAAATGAACTAAACACGGACAAGATTGTCGATTTCAAACTATTACCAGACAACACAACACACATAAATGAATAAAATGTGGAAATTGATTTCATGATTGACACTGGAGAGAAGAGTTTCAATTTCAAAGACGAACTTGGAATTTCCCAGCTTTCGTAATGTATTTGACACCTTTGAAAGGGCGATATTTCTCGCCGTACATGTCCAGTCGACTAACTTTGATACCCGATACCGCCATTTGATTGATAACAAAACTCACCTGAAAATAGAATAAAAGTATTTTTTAGAAAGCTAAGGATTCTTTAGTCGTATTTATTTTGAATTCTTACATTCACAGTAGGATTCGCTTCTACTGGGCCACTTCCTGCTTGAAGGCTTATCTGCATAAATGGAAATAATTATTTTAGTCAGCATTTATATATGCGCTTCAAACAAACTGGTTAAACTTACGTTGCCACGAATGTTGGGAAGTTTCTGAGGATCAATTTTTCCGATGTCCCAGTGCATCACTTTGCTGACAGGGTCAAATGAGTATTTTCCTTGAGATGGAACAAGAGAGCAGTTCAAAACAGATTTGGGCATTGGAATTTCAAGGGATACATTTTCAACCTATATAAAAAAAGTGAAACATCCACAATAGAAACGAATCTCAAGATTTCTACTCAAATTAATATAATATTATAGAATATGTACTCACTTGTCGTCCCATCGTTTGTTTCGGCCCGACGGTAATGTCCAAACGTCCATCTCGGAATGAAATATTATGTTTTAAATAAATTGGTATCGCGACAATGTTTTGTGTTCCAATATGATATGAAATAAGGCGAAAGTTCCCGTCTGGTGGGATGAATGATAAAAGTTTCTCGCTCTAAGAAAAAAAAGCAAATATTTTTAATCTGAAATTTCATACAATTACAAATTCTGCAAATAAAGTATTCTATATAGCTCACTTCCCACCGCTTGAAGCGAATGCAAGGGTGAAAACTGACGTCATCCAAGATTCGGGAATTGACAAAAGTCATAGATAAGTCCGGCATTCCACTCAACTTGATACAACAATCAATCTAACAAATTGAAGATTTATTTTAATTTATGGCAACCTTGAAAAGCTTGAGAAAATTTGTTTGTATTCATACATAGCCCTGAATCTCAGCGAAAACAGTGGATCCGGATTTGTCAATAATGGCATCGACTTCCTCAATCACATCAAAGTAAGCTTCATTATTTGCGTATTTGACTCCACTTCTTCTCCATGGAATATTCGATAATTGACCAGATGGTAAGGTACAACTGACACTACAAAACAGAATTTCAATGATTAGTATTAAATGGAAAACATCTTGGTAAAATCGACCCGTCCATTGAAACCACTAACTAATACTTTATTTAAAATGAATTATCTGGAAAATCATCTGTATTGCATGACGCCAGGTTAACTCATCAAATTCATAACCGGAGGGTAATTTACCGGTACTAAAAATTAAAATGAATTACTTTGATTTCCCCGTCACAGTATTGGCGATTGTTCGAAGAATATTTGGTGGTTTAATGAGTTCCTTTAAAATATTTGACTCCGTTGCGAGTGGAAATCCATTGTCCAGCATCTCATCCAACAGCTGCAAGAAATAATTCGTGAATGTTAATTTTGAAAGTATTAAAAACTCGTAATAAAACCAGTTACCTCATAAATAATGACATGATTTTCCTTAATGACGGATTCCGTGCACTCCCCAAAATAGTCTTCGAATGTATCAATTACTCGATGAAGGAACTCAATAACGAAGAGAGGTGTAACTGCAATAATGACAAGAAATTAACGATTTCATCGGAATAACATTAGTCACGAAAAAATATCGGAGTGCAAGAATGTCCGGGGACAAAATTGTCGGTAGTAAGAATGACAGGGCTCAATTAAAGTGCTCGCCAGAATTATTGTCAGAACAGAATTATGACCGCAAGATCTTAAGGAAAGCTGTCATCAAAAAATAGCATACAATAAAAATTTTACAGAAAATTCTCTCTGAGAATATTCCGTTAGAGAACGAAACTATGGAGAGTGATTTAGCCAAAAAAAATAGCACACCTTCTGTAGTGCAAACAGCAACTAAATACAAGTTGCATCGGAAGATAGTAATTAAATAATGATGAGGGGTCGCAAGAACTGGCGGCATGTCCCCAGGAGATCCAATTTTCTTCTGTTCTTCAAAAAAATAATCACAAACGGAACGAGAAATGACAGACTTCCAATGTTTCTCCATGAACACATCTCTGAAAAATATTTTTAATATTTTATTAGTAATAGACAAAATTTCGTAAAATTTTATGTTAAAGAAACACACATTAATTGGAATTTGGAAAAAACTATACAGGCAAAAGGAACCTGTAATTATTTCTAGAGATTCCCTCTTTCCAATTTACGTGCGGCTAGGCAGAGTACCCCTAGTAGTAGCAAAGTTACAAACTAGACTGGAGAAAGCTTTTTCCTTAAAGCAGACGAACATTCTCCTCTACGGTTGGACTAAGGTTGACGTTACATAATCTTTACTCAACTGAGAACTAAATTTCAGTTACAAATATTTAAAACTATTTTTAAAATGACGTGTATCCGAATTGAAAATTAAAAATCATTTCTCAGCAAAGTGGAGGACCACTTTGCACGATTAAGTTATGCCAACAATCTAAAAAATCGTTTGATAAAATGGGACTAAAAATGAATTAATTACCCGGATGTGTTGATCATGAAAAGACTGTGAATCATTTTTGTTTTTGTAGATTTAATAGTAAATTAATTTTCAATTTCGATTTTTCAAATTAACCAGTTTTGAACTAATTAGTAAATAAATTAGAATTAGAATCACTAGAATTCTAGATTTGACAATCTAATCCGTCCACCAGATGTGTGGAATCTGGAGCGTTTGAATTTCCTGCACTTATATTCCGGTTCTCTCAATATGTTACCGTCTGTAGTCGAAATTCTTTAAAATATTGTACAAAATGTTTGAAAAGTCAAGCTATAAACTGACAAACTTAATTGCCCAAGAAAACAAAAAAAAAACGTAAAACGTCGACAGTGCGACAATTTCCCTTCTCATATCTCCAAATTCTGAAAACTATCAAATCACCATTTCCTTTAGTCTTTCGGTCAACTTCTCTTTTAGAGTTCGCTTATTTATTAGATATAGAATTCTGTTTGACCCATTCGTTTTGAAAAGATTACTGTTGAGCCTAGCTCTAATATTTTGACAGACTAGTAGTTCCTGTGATAATATTAGACCTCAGCTCAACAGTTAAAACTTTCCGAAGCGAATGATTTGATAAAAAATTCGTCAGAACATCATCATCAATGAAAAATTCTGCAACGAGATAAATATTCCAAGTTCCTTTATTCAAAATTTTGCAAGCCTCAGTCAGACATTTTAAATTGAACAAAACAAAATGGTATCGTCACTCGTCAGCTAATACTCCACAAAGTAACAAAAACAAGTCTTAAATCAATACAATACGAAAACACAAAATCAGCGTTTCTGAACTAAACTAGTATGCCAGTATCACCAATCATTGTTAGGTTATTAAGAATAGATCCACGATTTAATCTAATTTATTAGGTGATCGTGATTAATGAATGCCCAATATGGTAAACAAAATAAACATTATTCAAAGGAGAAACAATTTGTACGAAAAGAAAATTTGTTCAATTAAGTTCAATGCCTCTTAACCATCACCTCATAATTTTGTGAACTTACCTAATAAATCACCGGACCCTTGTTTTCGGAAAATTTTTATCAAAAGCTATCTTACGCAGAATAATACAATTTGTATTGGACCAGTGTCGAGCCCTAACTACATTTTCAAATTCAAATCGAATAATTCATGGTATCATGGTATAAAAAAACTAGAAGATTGCACGTTTACACAATTTGACGTCACTACCCAACATACTACCAAGAATTCCGTCATAATAGCTATAATCTTCTAAAAAATTCTTATAAGCTAAACTATAGCTACGGACAAGTACTAAATAGGCACCAAAATATTACTAGACTACAGGACACATATTGACCAACAAACCCAACAAACATCGAAAATTACCCGAAAATAAATTACTACAAGCCTTCCATCTCTAATCCGAACATTGCAAAACTAGTCAACAATTTTTAAATTAAAAACTAAATTACTTTGTACCCTTACAAATCCGTTTATCCCCCGAACATATCACAATAAAATAAAAGTACATTTTAGGCAAAAATGTATATTTACAGCTGCAGCAAATTGCAAAATATGAAGTTAAGTAGAATTCCTCGAAGCATTGATTGAAGGTATTTATTTGATAAAATCAATTGCATTTCTTGTCGACATTTGTACGTAGTTTAGAAAGTTCTAAACCAGTCGATCGACTAATTATTTTTAATTCGTAGGTAAGATGTAAGACTAGTTGAGAAATTCTCATTTCTGGAATGGTTGTGAATGATTATTTCAAATTAAAGGAAGACATTCTATTAAACTGAAACTCAAAAGGCTAAATAGTTTCGGTTTGGTGTTTTACCAGTAACTATACACATCCGTGACAGGTTGTTTTAATTCTTCTTTCGTCGATTTCCGTTCTTGACATTCAAGTTTTGAACACGAGTTACTTCACAATCAATCTGCATCACCACTTCTTTTCCGCCGTGTGTTTCTGGAAATAACAAAGATCATAGTTCAGAATAGACAGTAAAATAAAAACTGGAAGTTATCCGTTCTGAGTTGTGGGATAACGGAGTTCAGTTATGTATACTTTTATTGAAATGATGGCGTATCGACTATTCCTACAAGGGAGAAAACCTCCAACTCTGCTATGCAGGTTAAGAATTCACCACATTTTGATAAATGCATTACTGAACTAGGCATCGTTGTCCGGATTTCCTTGCACTAAGACACTTTACTGATTTATAAAAGCGAAAGTGGGAAAACCCCATAGCATAGGAAAATTTGGGCTGATATATAAGGCGCATGGAATAATATTGACCCCGTCCTAATAGGTAGCAGATGGGAACCGCTACTCCAGGAAGGCTTGCGTATTTGTTAAATAAAAATGTGTGGAACCTCACAATGTCTCAAAAGTAAAATTGTATCTACGCCAGTGAATTCCCCGAAGTGATTAAAGTAATTTTAACAAATTTCTTCGTAATTCCATTTTCCCGTAATCGTTATTCATCAAATTCATTCTTAGACGAAACCGAATAAAAAATTACCATTCTTCCAAGGCATCACGAATGACATTTTAGGCCTTGTCGATGCATTGTGCGCTTTTGCTGACAAAAGAATTTGGTTCTCAAATGCTAATGAGACAACGTAAAAAGTGTCTTCCCGTTGTTGGAGTTGGTCCAGAACACTTGAAAATTGACGCATCTTTTCATCGTAAATTGTCAACCCCTAGAAATTCCAAAGAAAAGAATTATGTCAGATGTGTAGAAAGCATAGTAGTGTCATGTTTGCGTTCAATTTACTACTAAGGAGAACCCGTTATCGGATTAGCAAAACTCTTAACCAAACAACGACCCAACCCACATCCCATACCACAACAAAACATTGTGCGACGAGGATGTGCGTATTAAGTTTGACAAGCTATGTCCAAATCTTGAATAAATTGTATGCAAGTCATTGAAGAGAATTGTGAGAATTTAACAGTTTACAATTGACAAATTTGTAATCCGAAATATTTACTGGTAGTACGAAGAGGCACTCATTGGAACCGGAACGTTGAATAATTAATGCAGGATTCCGAACTTTTTATAAAATATTATTCTGTACGTTACTTTAAACTAGAAATATTTTAAGACTGCTACAAACGACCAGAAATGTTTAAAATATTCGTGCCGGTCTGATTACCATAGCCTGGTCTGAGTTTACTTCCAAATAGTATCATTTGTGCGAGGCATAAAGCACACTTAAGGAATAATTATGCGTTTTATACAACAATGAAATAAATGTAGCCCATCCGGCAGGTTCTGCTGTACCAATCTGCTGACAAATGCACTGTAAGCGTTAAAAAAGAAGTGTGAATTTCCTATTAGCGGTTATCGGTGCGTATTGATGCGTTGCGGTAAGGGTGTGGGTTTACGAATGTAACGACCGCACACTTTAATAGTTTGCATTTTGCATGACCAAACAGATTCCAAATGAGCCATTACAATGCAAATAAATTATATCTTACTTAAAGTCCATTAACCCTTACAAAGTATTTACTATCTCACCTTATCCTCAATGTTTCGAAATTCCAAGTCAATGAGTGAATAGACGAGTGGTTTGGCTGGAACTTTTTTCTTTCCACCTCTTCTGCCAAAAATTCCTTTTAGATCATTCTGTACTCTGAAATTAAAAATGAAGTAAAATTTTAGAAAATAAATATTCGTGTCAAGTAACTTGGGAAATATTATCTGTATACCTCAAGGCTTCTGTTTGGTTGAAAGGCGTCGGGCATTTGTTGGCCGGCGGAGGTTTCGTAAATGTTAAATTCCTGTATGACCGAGGATTATGGAAATGACCTCTGAATTCTTTGCTCATATTAACATTCAAATTCCTTGTGATATTTTCATGAACATTTGGATGGCTAGAAATATTATTGCGGTGAAAATCTTCTTCAATAGCTTTTTTCCCGGTTTCCCATAGTCCGAAAGAGCGTCGAGATCTTAGAAAATTTGGAGGTGCGACCGCGTCTGAGCTTGGAGTGTCTTTCAAATTAACAAATGAATTAGATGCTAGATCTGAATTCCTCATAGTTTTCGACGTCAGGTTTGACATGTTGTATTGAATCAATGGATTGAGGCTATTTCCGTTGGAATTATACTGACTCGGTGATCGAAAGGATATAAAGACAAAGCAACAAAGACCCAACAGTGCAATTTTGGCTACGGCCGAAGTTTTTGAAATTGTTGATTTCGATTTTGTTCCGTCATTGCCGGAATACATTTTTGAGGTCATGGAATTTTGCTGCTGTCCGCCAAGCTTCGACTTGAGTATTGCATTCTCTTGCTTTAGCAGATTATTCTCATGCTCAAGTTCTGCTATCCGACTCTCCAAATTTGTCACGTGATCTTTTTTCTTTTTCCGAGAAAGGCACGCTGATTCTCTGTTTCTTATCATTCGGATGTGCCGCTTTAAGGCTTGAACATCTGGAGAATCATGTGAGGCCGAACGTCCACGGGAAGACTTGGGGAGTGTTAATGGAATGACTTGTTTTCCCAAATGTGAAAATAATACATTGTTATTTGGCTCCTTTTTTAATTTGACATCGACTTGACAAGGTGATGGGCTAGAAACTGAACCAGAACCAGATCCGTCGCCATCAGAGTCATTAGAGCTAGGAGGTGTTAATGGTGGGGAGTCTGTGAGTGGTGAAGATGACGAAGGGTCAAGGTAAATTTCTGATGTGAACGAAGTCGAATTTGAATGACATTCATCCTGCATACATATGTCATCAAGGAGGCTGAAGTCATTTGGAAGTGTGAGATCTTGTAGTAGAGCAAAGTCCAACTAAAATGAAAAAACCAGAAGTTTAGTAAGTAGGTTCGAGTTCAAGTCCCCGGAAATTCTACTATTTCAAACACTAACTCAAAGTTTAAATAAAAATATTTTCAAATTCTGTAACAAATGTTCAATTGACGAGTTTGTGATTATATTCAAGGTTTAACAAGAAAAACAATTTGGACTTTAGAATCTTCATGAACCGAATTTGTTTACTAATCGCCGACATTTGCCTTTTTTCAAAGGTTATCAGAATGGGCAATTGAATGCACTGTTCACTGTTATTCATTCGTCGAAGTATTTTTTCAAAACAACCTATCACTTGCACGCACAGCATTCCGAATTCCTAAGTACTTAACGACTTACATCAGATATGTCCGATGGAAAGTAAGTTTCGTCCAGATGATCCCGTAAATCCATGTCACCAGCTAAAAAAACAATGATAAATATTATTGATTTGTCAAAGTTGAATAAAATAAATTCATCATTTCGTGCAATCATGATAAATAATAGAAGTTACTGGTAGTGGTAGAACTAATTTTTTTACCTTCTACATCATAATACTGTAAGAATTCCATACTGGAAATTTTATTTCGGGGTAAAAATATGGCAGTAAAAAATTTGATTTGCAAAATTTGCTCAAGAGATAAATCGCTCCTTTCAACTTAAAGTAAAGTGTTATTTATTCGGAACTGTGTACACAACGAAATGAGTTGAGTTCATTGTGCAAAAGTTTGTCGCACTTTGACAGTTTCTATTTATATTGGAATTGAGAGTTGGTACTATTTTGAATGAAAACGTTATGCGTAGTTAGCTATTTGTTAGAACTTGATTAATTCTAAGAATGACTGCAGATCATCATAATCACTATCTGGAGAGGTCAAAATATCTAGCTACAAGTTCAAGGTTTCCCTAATTCAGCTGCCTGGTACTTTGCACTTTTGCAAAAGTATAAACGCGTACGTCCAACTTTCAGCAATTTATTCCGAGGAGCTGGTCTGGTCTATCGTTCTCCGGCGAAGTAAAAGTAAACGACTAATAAGAAATTCCTATTTTTCCAATGAATATGTTCATATTTCATCGAGTACAGGACAGGACAATGAGTGACTGAATTAGTAGGAAATATATCGTCGCAGCTGAAATATACCCGCAATAAAAAGAAAATAAGTTTATCCTTCAACAAAAATGCAAATAGTTGACTCATGTTAAAGTGGAACAATAGGTAACTGCCAATCAATTGCTCCATTTCAAGACACAACAAATGTTCTGGATGGAGTAAAATGAAGAGAGAAGGACAATGAAATTTTTTAACATGAATTGTTTAAATATTGCATCTCATAATATCCTAGAAGTTCCTGGTTATTAACAAGGAAACCACTTTTCATGCTAAACTCAGGTCAGGCAATAACGTTCACGATTACCAGTAGTATCATCAACTGCCTAGGTCACAAAATATGAAGGTGGGTGAAGGTATCGTTTTCGTTGGTGGATAAAATTATTTTCTACGTCCCAATTAATTACTAGGTTTTTAGTTTTGTACACGGAAAAGTTGTTCCCTCGTAAATACCGAATTATTTCAATCCTGCTGCCGGCTCTGCCTAAAACTGCAAGTAAACATCAGATTCAGATAGTTCAATTTCAGAGTACGTCAAAATCAGAAGTAACGAAATTGGCAACTTGTCAGTTTGTCATAAGCATTAGAGTTTAGAACGTGAGACGCAAATTATATTCAGGAGTGTAAGTTTTGAAGCGGGTGTTGGATTTTAGGTAATTTTAGCTACCAACTGACTTGAATAATACCCGATGCGTAATTTCCAAACAGGTCAAACACCTCGAAAGAAGAGTTTCAATTATTTAAACTATTCACAATGTGTTAGAATTAGAATACAATGCAGGTAAACGAAAACTTTATTGACAATTTATAATTCCATCTTTGACACGCTTTAGCGCCTGAATAATGTTTTAGAACCGTTTAAGAACTAAACCCTATTCGTTTTCAGGCCTTCAAACGTCGAAAGCTTATCTTTTGATCGGGCTGTTATCTCTTCGTGAGAAATAAATTAGTACAACAATTGCACCCTCGACCCTCAAGTTAAAGTTAAATATAATCTTGTTGACATGAAGAATATTATTATACAAAGTACGATACAGGCTACACATGGGTGACATAGTAAATGAAATATAGAGTGCTAAGTGCTAACGGAGTATTTTGAGATATCAGTGCTTTTCAGATTAGACAGTGAACAGTCTCGACAATGGCGACAATGATCGAACATACTACTACGACTACAGATTTTGTTTAAACTCCTTGCTAAATATCATAAATTCGATTCCAACTAACAGGACAAATGTATAATAATCGGCTGGAGTCCGTTTATATATCACTACAAAATTATTGACACCTTAAATCCCCAAGCCAAGCTAATCAGGAAGGAGGAACCGCTCGAACGAATTAACTAATATTTTATTTTATGTATTCGTAAAATAAGTACATGTACTTGTATGTCATTCGCTCATTTACAATAAACTTTTCAGCAATTCAAGGCCCTTCAGTACTTAATTCAGGTCTTTATCTCTTTTCCCCGGAAAGAAGTGATGAAACTGAGCTGCCTTATTTTTACATTACTCGAAGGAAACGTGATAATGATAAAGCATATTCCCAAGAAATATAAAATCCCTATTGTAAGTGTGCTGTAATGGTAAAATTTTATAGAGCATAGAGAGAGATGAGAGATAAATGGAGGACGAATATTTCAAGAAAATCGTCTTCTGAAATTACATTCGTTCGATTTCGATCGATGGTGGTGTAATGAACAAAAATTATAATATCGTTGAAATGTCATTGTATGGTCGATGGTGGATCGTTATATAGAAGTTTTTCTCTTATAATTAAGACACTCACCACTTTGGAGTTGACAACTGCTGGAACCGAAAAAGGAGGCGTCAGAATCAGCCTCAATTTTAACTCTTGTACCACCAAGACCCAATACTTCCATTTCTTCTCAACCCAATCCAAATTCAACCGCAAATAATCAGAATCCCCAAATGTTCAAAATTTCCAAAGTATATTTTGTGCTGTTCGCCTCTTCTTCAATTCGCTGGTAGTACAATTTATGTACAATTGATTCGAAATTACAAAAGTCAACAAAAATAATTTCAGGTTTTCCAACAAGTTTAAAAAATTCAACTTCACCGTTTCAAGTCTATGCACAACTTGGTTGGTAACAATGCAATTACTCCTTAATTAATTCTCAAACGACTAATTAATGACCACAGAAATTTAAAAAAAAACTATTACAGCCAGCAGTCAGTTTCAGTTAGTTAACTGAATTTAGCTAAACAGCCGGCGACCACACCGCAATTTTGTCAGCCAAAATGTGGGAAAAGATAATGACAGCAAATCAATGGCAACTACTGACTACTGAGAATTCTAGATATTCCAGTGAGTCCTCGTGTCAACTCCAGCACTCCCACTTCACTTGATGATTGGGATTAATGGTTTAATTTAAATTCTGATTGATTCTGAATTCTCTGTCATTTTTTAAACTCCCATGTGTCTTGTGTTCTGTTCTACTCTGAAATGCACAGTGGGCATGGCTATGGGGCTCTACCGGACGCCCATGCTGAAAGTGAAGACGCAGACTCATCAGCCAAATAAATAAACTCTGCTATACTGTACAAGCGGTCCATATGTCGCAGGCTTCGCTTCTCAGGTCAATAGTCCGACAAGGGCACACCAAGGTGACCAACCATCCAGGTCATAACCAATATTCACAACAACAGCACACTGTAACTGGGTGGTTGCGACTTCTTGAAAATTTTGTACTACGAAGCTATTGAATTATTGGGTTCTCTGAGCTTAAGGCAAAGCGGTTGCGATTGCGAGTTCCCGGCTTTAATCCAGATGCATTGTCTCCGGTTCAATTCCTACTCGACACACTTCCCAATTCCTTGTACCTTCAGTACTTTGGTGTTCTTATGGCATAGCTTGATTCAATTATGGGGGACCTAGAGAAACTTCTCTAGAGGAGTCAGTTCGTTGATATCAATTCTGGCCTACAAAGTATAAATTCGTTCAGCTGATTAGATAAAGCGTGAATTTTAACATTGAGGTTTAAATGACTGCAACAGTAAGTTTTAACTTTGTTTGGACTGGAGCTGAGCTGTTTGAAATGAAAATCGACTGGATACGCGCAATGCCTAAACGAGATGTTAAAAAATTGTTTTGATGATCTCGTTCAGCGTTTCATGTGATTCTAAACACTTTAAAAAAACTACACACGTTACTGGAAAATTTACATTATGGTAGTGTATTTTTCATGGAGGGGGTTGCTTCCAATTTGGCCGAGAAAACGTACCCCTAGTAGTAGCAGAAAAAACTTCTTGAACGCAACCTTAGCGCAGTGAGATCAGGTCCGAAGAATTGAAGGTCAGGACCCATCCCCTTCACAGCGAAACTGCAGCGCTAACGACGCGACACCGACCTGTACGTTTCTGTTGCGGTGGATCTGACCTGAACTGAACCCGCGTGGTTATACTTTTGCAGATTATGGAGATATTTACCAAAAATATTGTCACCTATTTATGACTTATGTTCTACTGAGTGAGGAATGGTACAGAAAGACTCCAATCTTGCTAAACAACAACAACCTCACAAACCGTACATCGAAATTTCTAAATGTAACTTTAAAAAGTTTACTGTGAATATAAACAAGTCCGGATAACTTACTCTTACTCAACGTCAACGTTTTTCCAAAATCTTTTAGCTGGACTTGAATGTTCAATTTTGTTGATGGGGTCTCCTCAAAACTATTTTGTTGATCTCTGAAGGATTATCTCATAATTAAAACAGGAAAGGCGCTTACAACCAACATTATCAGCGAATTTTAACAGTCAGTCTCACCGAATCTATGTATCATCCTAAATTAAGAACTCATGCCTGTTTCTACTTAATTTCCTACAATATGACTAGTAGTATAGGGGTTCAGAAACCCGAACTTCTGTACAGTGCGGACTAACAAGTTATGAACTTGAAATACATTCAGAGAGAGTTGAAGGTTAATGAAGGAAGGTGTTATGGAAAGAGTTGACATTTTATTATCTTTCATTATAATATATGCACAATGGGACTGTGTAAATACATAATACTGATCATAATGAGAATCCCTGGCTTTTATTTTATATATGCGTACAAGAATCTTGAAACTTTTTTTAGCTTTGGGAGTTAACCGGTATGCTGTAAGATGAAGGTGACCGAGACCATTGACCCGCATTTTCAACCGTGCTTTTTTTAGATGTCCAGATTTTACACATAGAAGTAGAATCTGTAAAACTCACACTTCACACATCATAGCGCCATGGCTGCGTTTGCATTTGGCTAGGAATATTCTGTACGAAATATTTCCAAATGGATATTCTGGCAATTCTTGCTTTCAAAAATCTTTTACTATTTCTACAGGTGCTTTTTGTTCTTACGATCATTTTAAAGAGATTTACAAGATTGGTGCAAACTTGCGGCTCTCATGTCACGATGTAACCACATTGGTATTAATTATTATTTTCTGAGTCCATTTTTGACGCCCTAGTTTATTTTCTATTAAGGCATTTCACATCATTACCACCTTTTTTGCCAGTAAAAATTTCGTACATTTGTAAAATACTATTTATTTCGATAGTTCAGCAATATATACTGAAATATACTACTGGACTTTTCAAAATGTCACACACGATCATGGTGGTTATGACGTCAACTCTTATTCACTTCATCGTGAGCATGGAAATCGCATGGCACACTAAAAATAATCCAAGACTATGTAACTCTAGTAAATTGCGCTAGTGAAATACATAGTACTAGATGTTCGATAAACAATTGATTGCGAAATCCGGTTTTAATAATTGGGAAGATTTCTCAAGGACAAACAACTTATTCCACGCCCGCTGCAGTTCACTGTAAGAACAACTTTCCGTTTCTTTGAACTCAAGACGACGCGTGAAAGAGTTTCAACTGCGCCACAAACCAACAAACCTGATTACCACGGCAGGTAAATCGGATATGGCTTGATAATAGATTCACTAAATCGCGTTCTGGTCAAACGTCCGCTTGTTGATAGTGGTGATTGTGCGTATCCCGATTTGGCCTAGGGAAGGTACTCCTTGTAGTAGTCATGGAAGAAAACTAAAGCAACCACTGTCTGTCTGAGGGATCGAC
>JAQFYE010002864.1:0-16783 GCA_034694305.1 Protaphorura glebata
GATTTCTATCCGATATTTCGGGTCGGGTCGGATATCGGGTCGGATAGGCGGATTACCCGACCCGATCGGAACCTTAGGGGTGATGCAGAGTCAACAGGACTTTATTTTATAGGGAAGTTAAATGAGTTTCTCCTTCGTGGTAGCTAAAACTGGTTTTAACGTCCGAACATTCTACATTTTCTAAGTACGGAAGAGAATTTAAAAAATGAATGCGTCTGTAACCCTTCTTCCCCCCGATTAGGGATGTGGTTAGAGAAAGTTGAACAGTGCCCAAGGTGTAGGGCATTTCAACCGGACAAGCTCCTACATATTGGACACGATTAAAGTTTTTTCTTATCTTTTTTACAATCGCCACTCTATTGGGAGCAGGGAAGATTTTCAGACACATTCCTTTTTTAAATTTCTTCTCCGGATTTCAGAAGCGAGGAGAATGTAGAGGAATACCATCTGCGCCACCCTTGCCAGCTTAATGTTAACCTTAGGTATACAAATATACAACTCGGCCCGAAAAAGCATTGGTTTCCCGGTAACTTAATCTAGGATCTACTACGTAAGTAGCAAAATACAGTTCACTGACGATAAGAAATTGCCACAATTAATGCGACCTTTTTGATAGCAGCCGTACTGCGTCTGCCCAGATGCCAAGTTTTATCGCCGGCATCTAAGTCGTTCTTGGGCAAGCATTTTTTTTGTAGGGTTCGAGTTCATTGAACTCGGTGTTTACAGCTATTGAACATGTGTTAGTTGATGTCGATTATACGGCGTCAGTTTAAGTCATGCTTCGTCCAAATAAAAATATGAAGTTTGTTTCGTTTAATTTATTCAGGTTGACACTATTTAGTTTTAATATACAATTTATGACCTTATTCTGCTGCTCCTTTATCATTTATGCGTGCAGTTTGAATTCCCGTTAGACTCAGCTTTTCAACTGTGAACAGGTACAAAGTCGTATTTTTAGTTGCAGTGCTTCAATCATGATTTCTTTCTGCACAATAATCAAGTTCCGCTTCCACTTTTTCGAACCAATATGCTCTGGGAAATTACAATAATTCTGCCAATAACATTTTATTCTACGAACAGAACTTGAATCATTTGTATTTTGCATTATTTAAACAGCCTGATTCATAACATAACATACACTTGTGCATGTATGAATGGATGTTGAGTTCATTGTTGCTTCAGCTTTAAACTCATGATTCACCTTTTCCTTCCAGATAGGTCGTTGTCATACTTTTTCTAAAAGTTACATATTTTATGATCAACTGCACAGCTGCAGTGCTAAAAGTTCAACATTGCAGATTTAATTTACACATGAATGTGAAATCATATTTCAGAAATATTTTATGTGAACTTTCTATAACTATTGAAAATCTTCGGAATTATTTGTGTCTTTATGGAATTATTCACTATTCCGATACGAATGCTTAATATATTTGTCTATCTAAATTGGAGGACCAGTGGATTTTCCTGAATTTAAAAGGGAAATAGTAAGAACAAAATGATCTCAAAAATCAAGCCGTGAGAGATTACATTAAGCACCATCCATTCAGATATAACTCAAACGTGTTGCGGGTCTACGGTACATGAAATTTTGGTTCACTCTTCTCTCTACACATTTTTGAAACATTCAACTTATGTTCGACGTTCGACCCAAATATTCACAGAAATTTGCAATTACCTGCGGCCAGGCCCTACCCAGTCTGAAATTCTTTAAACTCTTCACGGCTGGTCCTATCTACCTGGCCTTAAAATTAAGGGTCTCCTGCTGTCAAATTTTCTAAGATCAAATGTGGCAGATTCGGTACTTAATAGTCCGAAATAACCATTCTTATCTGATATTGCCGCACGTGTGAAATTGTTGGGAATAGAATAAGCCCGAGTAAAGAGTATGAACAACACGGGGCATCATGGGTACAGGGTGCGGCATAACCTTTTCCCCTGGTTTCGGATCCAAACGTTTCAAGACATACTGTTTAGGAGCCATTCTATATTCTCTGGTTAGTAGTATGTACATACATCCAACAGTTTTCGCATACCAAAGCTCGATGAAAAAAATACAACATGAAAAGTTATTCTCACCATTATCATGAATGTCCATTCTGTAAAATTTGTATGGATGCAAGTACTGCTGAGCGGATTTACGTAGGATGTCAATGGTCACAGATCAAACACTCCTGGGTCAGGAATGAAGAGATGTTAAGAAACTTAAACTTTTCTCAGGAACTAGAACTCTTTTCTAATTTCATGTAACGGTAACTTTTTTTAGATCACAAATGGTGATTTTATGTCCAGTTCTAGGAGTATATAATGGTTGCCAATATGTTAACAACCAAGTTTGCCCCAAAATTAGTAAATTCCCAAATAGGAGTTCATCGTCTCTTCATCACGCAAAATGGTCGGTTATAATTCTAACCTTTTCAGTACGTAAAAGGTAAGTTTTTAATGTAAAGTATTTAGTGTCTTATATTTTCTTAGAATTTTCGTGGTTTATCCTTAGACGTACGTACGTTGGTATTTTCAAAAAAGGAAGTGACTTTTGATGTCTGTTTGCTTTTAGTGCTAAGTTTTAGAAGATGATGTCTAGATGATATTTGATTTTGAGGAGAGAAAGTTATTTTAACGCCTTAATGCTTTTTAAAGCAACGCGACTTTTTGATTCCTTGTTCTTTCTTGCTTAGCTTTAGCTTGAATTAGATGAATTCATTTTATGTAATTATGTTTTTAGGGTAAAAGAAATTTTTCCGGAAAAGTAAGTTATATTGGAGCATTTAGGAGCAAAAAGACTGAGGGTTGTTGTTTGTGTGAGAGATGGAGAGGATTACTGGTACGAGACGTCGGATGCTGTGGTTTTGGTCCATATGAGATGGGAAGTTGTTGCTTTCTCCTATGTCGTGTGATTCTGATCCTGAGAAAGATCGAGTGAGAGGGACTCAAATCAACCCCTCCCTTTTCTCCTCTCTCACTCACCAATCACGACCCAACCAAGTAAGTCCGCACGTCCAGAACTCAACCCTTTCATAGGAGGAAAGTCTTTGGGATCAGATTCCAAGAGTAAATCCATTCCCAGTTTCTACTCATCCAGGGCACTTCAGTTCGGCCGAACTATGGGATACAAAGTACAAAATGATAAGGAAGCGATAGACGTATGCGGGGGCGTTCACCAGCATATTTTGTCGATCCTCTCAAAGGACCTTACCTAATTCAAACCCCCGATTTCTTGTCTTCAGTCCGACAATAATTATGACCCTCCGTCGAATAATCACGTGTGTCGACTTTGACCTCTGACACATTTGCTTCCCATGGGTGCATTGATATGAATCACATATGGAGGTCATGGGTATTTTGCTTGAATACCGATATTTATTTTTATTTATTCCAGTGCCGATTAATTTAAGTCAAAACAATGTTTTAGTCTGGACCAAACTGAAATAAAATAGATATGTATTGACATTTGAATTTTAGCAGGTCTCATGATGTTATTCTGCGAACGACCTCTAAAAATGAGTTGATTTTTCAAACGTAACAAAAAGCGTTTCGAGGAATGCTGTTATTCGACGGGGTTGCACAATTTTTGAAAACTAATGCATTTACACATAAACCGGAAACGGAGTGCCGCAGGGGTCCGTCATGGCCCTTCTCCTCTTATTGTTCTTTTTAATTTGTTCATAAGCTGACGATCTTGTCATTTACAAATTGTAAATGGGTACATTAAATGTAACTTGTATCTTACTAGTCACTAGTTCAGCGTTGACACAATTATTCATCTAAGTTTCTCACTCATTTCATGACAACTAAAATTTACGTTTTTCATTTTGTCGCTGAAAATTATTGAAAAATGACGGTAAAGTTTGAAGTTTGCTCATTAGTCGCTTGCGTTAAATGAAACAATTGTATGAAAAAGTGAGTTCTACTAAGGAACTCATAGGAAATATTATTTTTTCTGACATCATGTCTACTTGAAGTTCAACGGAAAAGGCATAAGGTCAGAGGAGAAGTTATGAATGATCTATGCATAAGCAAAATTGTCATTCTTCCCCTCAATATTTAATAGTTTATTTAACACATGTTTCTTAAAATATTTTCAATTTTTAACACAATGCTATTTTAACTTTTGTGTGTTCTATTGTCTGAGAGGCTGTATGGGATAAAAAAAGATGATATTCTATGGACATATGTACAAGAAGGAGAAGAGACCAATTAGTGCGCGGCGACGATCACTTATGTATTGCACGCGACCACCAGAAATCATGTTGTGAGCTCGTCGTTGACTGCCAGATGTGAATGCTGGAAGTTGGAATAATACAAGGATTGGAACAATAAGAAAAAGGCTTAACCGCCACATCCACATTAACATACAAACAATGAAGTCCTGAATCGTATGGTCTATCCCCTCATCTATTCCAGAAAAAAACACTTGTGCCTTAGTCAGAACATTTCAGACCAAACTTACTTCGTTTGTTTCTTTGATGTACTCGAGAACATATCAATTACTTATTCCAGGAACCACTGATATTATTCAATAGTCACATTTTAATTTGACGATGTGCTCTTCTCATTATTCCACTATCTACACCGATCACTTAAGATGAATTAATACTTCGGACAATCACCTTATTTATCTCGAGCACCAGTTGGCACAAGTCTTTTTAATACTTTGATTATCACTTCTTCTTCTATAACCTTCGAAAATAATTGACTTTGATCAACGTGTTTGTGATTAATTATGCAATCATTTAATTAAGTCGTCGTTTGCCGGAGTAAAACTCGGGCATTGACTCGCAATTTGCTTAATCGATCATACTCTCAATTTATTTCATCCAACGTCGATATACAGTGGGCTGGCTGGATTTCAGTTCTTAAAATGACATGACAAAATTAACTCATTTGACCCTCCGGAAGGTTATTATAAGAGTTGGCTTGAACTGTACAAGAAAACTTCTTGTAAGCTTTATCTGTTCTTCAAACAAAAAGTCCGATCACCATTACAAAAAACTGGAGCCAAATTGAACATCGAAAATCGGTTCTAAATAAAAGATATACAGGATGTATGTGAAAAATCATCAACCAGTATAATGTAGTTTCTGCCGGGTTTAAAAATTTAGCTTAGCTTAACACACTAGAATAAAAGTTTGAAAATTAAGGGAGCCATTTTTCTACAGATTATGATCGTAAACATCAGGACAGCGCTGCGCTGTTACTCCACGTACAATAAAATTACAACGTATCTGTTGTAATGTAATTTGTTTGTTTAACTGGAGATCCCGACCCGACTGGATCGAAAACCATTTACGTGAGTAGGCGTACGTCTGATTGTTCTCTATGTATTGTGGTGAATGCATTGGTCCATGAGGACTGTACATGATGATGATGGGATGATTTCTCCGTACCACCTGTCAACCTCACCTGTACATTTTGCTAACCTCGACAGTTCTATTAAACCTTCAATCAAGTGTGCAAGGATCCGAACCGATTCCAGGACTATTGACTCATAAAACTACAAAAAAACGGTCAAGACAATTGATTGCTGCGACTGATGTCAGAATGATGCGTAGACTCCAGACGTCATAACCAGAAAACAAAACCAAAATGAGAAAACATAGCCATTTTATCAACCGGATACAGTTTTGTTTGCTTTGAAGTTATCATTAGTGGTCTCCGTTAACTGATCACGTGATATCTGATTCGATAACCAGGGATAACATATTTTTTGATTGTCACTGTCAAGATTATTAAGTTTCTTATGAGTGTCGAATTGATATTTCCATAAAGAACTTATTTCAAATCTGCTAGAGCTTCTAAAAATCTATAATCTAATCTAGACAAGTTATTTATCAAAAAATGTATAATACTAATCAAAATTATTATAAGAAAGGAATTTTTTTGTAGAGAATTAGTCAAGAGTTGGTGGTGACATTTGAGCGTCAAATGTCAGAGAATGTCAATGTGGTGAGCGTATTAAAATCTAAAAATAACTCACCGCCTCTTTAAAAATTCTAGCGTGTTCGATTTCCTTCATTTTTGAATTACTATTCGACCATTCAAAAATTGACGATATACTTACCAGAAGATTACCTCCAGGGAGCGTACACTACCCACCAACGCAGCGGCAAGATGTGTAATTTTATCATTGGATTTTGAAAAGTAATGTGTCGTTTTCTGTCGCGCTCCAACTGCACAGAACACAATTTTATTTAAAGACCCGCCTATAACAGCAAATGCTCGACCGTATTTCTTTGCTAAAAGAAAAAGTTACCGTATTTTGTATTATTAGACTTTTGTAAGAGCGAAGGAGCAAAGGAAGGCTTTAAAGTTTGGAAGCTAAGCTCATTGAATCAAATCAAATTACTTTGGTTCGGCTCTCAACTCGAAGCTTGCAAAGCAATCCTGGATTTAAGTTGAGAGCGATCTCTATACTCGGTGTTCCAAAAATGACACTCCTACATATTATTATCATCAAGAAAAAATTTTCAGGCGGGTTCACAGAGTTACGTTTCTAGACGCCATTAAAGATTATCGTATAGCCATATCCAAAGACTTTCATTGTTTCAGATCATACGGTAGGTCTTGGAACTAGAATAGGTTGAATTTCTTGAGTTGAGGGCTAAACAAGTGCGTTGTAATTTTTTTTTCAATCTAACCGCATGGGCATGATTAAATCAGATGGTGGTTGGGAGATCATAACTGTTCTTTAACGAATGGCTAGAGACGAGATAATTTGCATTTCATCGTTTTTACAATATGCAAAAGCGCTCAATTCCAATATAGAAATCCTTACATTCCGACTATGCCCACGTACTTATGTGTGAGTTTGTTCTTTGGGCAAGTGTGACGATTTAAAAATAATCCGATAAACAGCATGTTCTTCCATTTAATTGGTATGATTTCTGGGATACCCTGTAGTGACAGACTTTCTATTTCCTCAGTGGGAGAGAAAGACACGGTTCACGAGCAAGAAAGAAAGTCCAGAATGACAAATGAGGACATAAAGTGGGTTGAGGATGCCATTTTCTCTCAAGCCCGAGTCAAACTGTATAGAGCGAAAATGTAATGGGATTTGATGGGACAGAGAACCCCGGGCGGGGGGTAGAGAAAGACTTCCACTTCCAATTTTGGTCATTACATTTTCTTCCCACAGAGGATGAGAGAGAAAGAGGCTGTTTCAGCAAGAAAGTAAAGTAACGTAACGTACACCTCCATTACGTTACACTGTCGCATTTTGACAGGGAATTCGTCACCCACGCCTAGTCCTAGTCTATGTGGATAGAAACTCCAATTCTATCTAAAATCTAGAATCTAAGAAAGTCACAGTCACATAGTCACAAAGGAAAGTGTCTTTTGGGTTGATAAAGAAAGAGAAAGGCAAAGGACTTTCTCTGTGTGGTTTGCTTCTCCTCCTACTTTTCTCCCCGTCACATACACACAAAATTCAATCTTCCTAATGCATTAAATGTGTCCCGACACGTTGGGACACACAAAATGCCACCTAAAATAACCACGATCCTTCTACCACTCTACTGTCCAAAGTGTCAACCCAAAGTCCTCCAACGGCGCCGTGCCTGTACCCGTGCCGTGCGTGCAGAGTAGAATAGAATAGATCTTTTGAATTTGTACTTCAAAACCTATCCCAAGTTAAGTTGGTGCGGTGGCTGGGTGTCTTCTATGTATATAATTCTATTTTACTTGATCATTCTCATTCAATTCACTCCCTCTACCCCTCACCATGCCCTCCATTCAATTATCTTCTTCACTCTTCACACTTTAGATGAAAACCGGCACTTTACACTTCCAAAGATTTGAATCTTTTGGTATAAGTCATTTTGAGAGTAAATAAGTGCACAACCGTTTGTATTTGTCACAGGAGGAGGGTCGCCCATAAATCATTGTTGGTTCAAATTCATCAGTTTTCTTTTAATTAGTAGTCCGCTCATTTATAACAGTTGATTGTGAAAAGTAAACCCAAATAATAGGAAAGATAATAATTCGGCTCGAAGGACCATGCTTTTAAATATTTGACTTCGTCTTTAATTATCCTTGGAATAGACGCGCAAAATTGTCATGTAGTTCAGTAAATGGCAGTTATGGTGTCAAACCCGAGGTTACTCGAAAGTTTCGACTGCAATCTGTTCTATTCATGTCTGAGTACCGGAAATGACCTATTAGATGACGGGGCCGATTATACCCCGGGTCACGTGATAAGTTGTTCCATAAGAGCGCCTAGGTCGCATCACCCCATACCTCAAATAAACGCCGAGTACCATTTTTAATTAAACGCCCCGACGTCTAATTGGTCATTTACGGTAAATAAATATATCTAGAAATAAAAACCACCAAGTTGCAAACATCCTGGGCGATGAAAGTCCTTCGATACAACTTGAAATCGAAAGTAGGTTGTGTTGTATAACCTCGAAGGTTTAATATTTACTCAACTGTGAAATTTAACGGTCCTACATCTGTTTTGAATCAAAAAGCATTTATTACCTTAGATGCTTGAAAATATTAAATCATATCATTTCATGGAAATAGATTTCGCTTAAAATGCATTTGTATGAGTTCGTTGTTGCTTTCTTTTTCAGCAAAATAAGTTGTAATCAAAATTTTGACACATTTGAAATTCCATCTTGTTCTTTTGAAATAAAAAGTAAGATGGATGAGATAGATGTCTTAAGGTTGGCTGTCAAAGCAAAGCTCTTTCAATTCTACAAAGTTGTTTCAAGTCGTTCCATCCCATGTTTGCTTTGGATTTGGATTGTTGTTATTCTTATTCCCGTAGTTCAGTGATACTTTGTTGAGCCAATTTAATATTGGATCTGAAGACTAATGTCAAGAGAAAAGAACAAAGAAGGAAATGGAGGACACGCTTTGATTTGTTTACGAAGGATCGCTTTTGTACGTAAAACTCGTATCAGGTAAAGATGTTCAGGATTTGTCATTTCCTGTGTCCTGGTCACGCTTTGAAGATATAATTATTCTATGATTTCATATCAATGAGACTTTGTGGAAGCTTCAGTAGAATATTTCTGAGAAGTGATCGTTTCAAAAAAGTAATCAGCCTGAAATTTATCAGGTATTTGCATAAAAAGTTGTTCCCTTGTTAAATGAAAAACAAGAGATATACGACACAAGTGCGGCTGATGCTGAAGCTAAAGCCAAAATCTAGTTGCTGTGGATGTTCGGCGTGAGCGACACGCGATTGAAAATCTGTCGAGGGATAGTTAGCCTTTCAATCATTCTTGAAGCTCTCCTAAGCCGATTTACATTTCCCATTTGGCTCTCAACTCCAATTCTATTTCAACCTCGCTTGGTATCCAATTCGATCGTTTGATTCCAACTTTAGAGATTTTTTTTATTCAAAATGCGTCTTTTTTGCCTCAGAAAGCCAGTGCCAAAGTCCCATAACCGTTTACCCGATGGAGTATCTTTCATTTCCGAGGATTCAAATTATTTAGGCAGAAGTGAATCTACTGTTCAAGTTGCTTCGGAATATTGAGTTAATCTTCAACTAAAAAGATGTGATTCTATATTGACGGAAATCAGGGTCGGTCACTAATCAAAAATTATCATATCTGCAAATTCAACTGCAATGTTATAGATGAATCTTCTCATTTGACTCTAGCTAATGGGCCTTGATTCCAGCGTCAGCACAGCAGATTACATTTTATATTTGTCACATGTGAATGAAATCATTATTTCGAAAATCGTTGTAACAAATCAAAATTGAAAATTATAAGATCGTAAAATTAAACTGAAATCTGATTAAAAATGTGTGAAGGATAACTTGAGCTTCTTTGTCCAAACAAATTCAATGGAATTCAATAAGGGAAGTTTGATGTTGTGCAAAGTGGCGCCTCACAAATGGGCGTATTTTTGCATTTTGCAACGTGTAACATACTCATTCTATGAAATTTGGAATAATTATCGTTATAATAAGGTTCGAAAGGCTATTATTTTTCATATCGGTCAATAATAACAAAAAATTTATGATCTGGTCAAACACTTCTAAAATTGAATGAATATTGAAATGTAGTAATACATAATTTCAAAATTTGTATTCTTGTACATGGTGTTGTTTTAAATGGTATGAAACCTGACCAAATATCGGTATAAGGTTTAACAATCAAATGGGGAAATTAATACAGAATAGAGTTAAAAGGAATTATTTGGTGAAGTGATGGAGGAAATTGGCGGTGAGTGTGATGATGTGATTTTGGAAGAAAAAGGATTCATGTGGAGCTTAGATTGATTGGAGATTGAGCCTTCTCTGCTACCCCGAGTTCTCTTCAAAGGGCTTAACTTGAGCAGAACTAAGGTTACAAAAGAGGAACCAGATCATCTCATGCAATCTCTTGTAATTTTAGCCGTGGCCGTAGCAATTGGGGATGGCATGACATTTGTTTCGTTGATTGGACAGAAAGAGTTTCGATAAGTCAATCAAAGAAACTCTTCTCTGAAGTGAAGTTGGGCAAATCTCACTGACGAATCCTTTCAATCTTGTGCGGTGTCTCGATTCCATGCAACGCAACGCATCGACTTTAACAATTCTGGTTGTAAGACTGGAACCCTAGATCTCGTCTCAACCTCTGAAATTGGATTAGCTTTTACGAAAGTTGAGTTGGTTAAAGTCGTCTTTTCGACTCGGACGTTCGACAAAGGATTTTCTGTCAAGAATAGAATCGAGTCACCTCCTGTTGTGGCTCCAAAAACTTTTCTCAAAAGTTTTCAGAACTCAACGAGATGCTAATTCAATTATTTCAAAAGTTTTGCATCATTTTATTTATAGATGAAACTATTACATATAAGATTTAACTATTCAGCATACGATCTGATATTTAATTATCTGATGTTGAACCAAATGTTTGAGTTAAGAGGAAAAACGAAGACAAATACGATTTCAGAATTTCTAACTATATTTTCAGAGAGTTACAGAGCAATTCCAATTTATTACGGACGGCCATAAAATAGATAAAATATGGCGGTAGTAATAAAAATCATAAATAATGTAGCGGTGATATTTATGGTAGACTTTCGTAAACTCTGAATGGCCAGAACAGTGGAAGTTATAGTTGGAAATGTTGGAATTAGTGTTGGAGTGAAATGGGAAAGAGGGAAAGGAAAAGTTTACGACATTTGTGGATGGAAGGAAAGTTTTCCTTAATCCTTTCTTAGGAGAAAGCTTTCATATAATTTCTCCTTTTTTCCTCTTTGATGGAAACTGAGGGGAAGTGCATGGAGTTGGAGCCTGGACTGACTCACTTTGTAGTAAATGGATGTTTTATGTGTCTTTTCTGTCTCCCTCCAGCTCTCGTCTTCATAGAAAACTAAGAGAAGAGAATCCACGTCGAGAGGAATTAATAAGAAAACTTTTGCTGAATCAAAGTTGTCTCACAATTTATTCTCACTTCGGTGCTCACTTTTACTTTCCCCTTACTTTCTTCTCGTGCTTTTACAGCCAAAGGAAAAGACACAAAAGCACTTTGTGGAATTTCCATTGGGCTCGGCTGAGGGCATGTCTCTTTGTCTTAACTCCGCCTTTCTTTTTGGTCAAGTCTTTTTTATTTTCTTGTCGAGAATAAACTTCAAAAAACCAAAAAAATAATCTCTTCCTTTTATTATGATGTATTACGCTACCGACCAGAGCCGGGACAGCGTAGTAGTATGGGGTTCCCATTTGGTTATTGTTGGCACGGGGTTCAATTCCCCGAGGATTAGTATATCACAACCACTGCAAAGTTTTCCCACTGCCCTAATGGTACCACGGGCATGCACAATGACGGTTAAAAGACATTTGGTGTAATGAGTGAATTATAAACCTGTACGGCAGGGTTGCATGCTTTCTCCCTCATCGGAATAGACGATAAGCCAGCGTTTGACTAAAAATGTGTGATATCAGAATTCTGTCAGCGACAACTCAGGATAGATAACAAGCCAAGAGTATCACCCCCAGTTAATATTCGCCGTAACATAATGGTGAAACATCAATGTACGGAATGGAACATAATGATTATACATCGCAGAGTCAAAGGATTTTTTATTAATGTCATAAAGTTCCATGGCCCAAACAGTTAAATGAGCCCATCGGTAAGGCCTTCCACACACCTTTAATGAAGTCAAAAGAGAAAAGTTTGAAGCAAATTAGCAGCAAGAGTGATGCACATCCTCTGCCAGGAGAATCGAACCTCCAACCAAGTCATGAAGTAAATATTAATTGGAGTCTGTGTCCTCCATCATGCACTATTTTCTTGCTTTATATTTTCATTTGTACATTTCAATAGCTTCTGAAATCAGTCAACTTTTGTGACGTTATTCATTGAACGGGACAACTACTAAAAGTATTTCGAATGCCGCATTTCGGCAAACTGAATACACTAATTAAAATGCACATAATTATGGTGACGGCACATTTACAGTGGTTTACATAATAATGCACACCACGTATGCTTGACTGCGACTGTATGATTGAAACTTGAGTAAAGCAAATATTTGGCTGCAACTCTGACACAACGGGTTAAAGTTTGACAAGATCATTAAATAATGATCATAATAATATTACTCGTACATTTTGTACCTACTTGCAAGGGCTTACATGTAAAATTACAATTTGAGCCTGAGCGATGTTCGACAGGAAGGGTCCTTTCGATTTCATCTGGTGTGATAGGACTAGGATTTAGCATAGGAAAATGCGAATGGAATAATTTGCCATATGGGCATCATCAAATGGAAATCAAGGAATGATGGTGGTATTAGGGTTGGATAGTCTAGTCCTGTAGGGATTGCGATTTACAGTGGTAGGAGCAATTCAACTCTCATTTTGACTCAAAATGTAAATCCTATTCATTTCAGGAGAGATAGGAGGAAAAACTTGAGAAATATGAAAATATAAAATCTGTTCACATTACAAGTAATACAGCTAAAGGGAGAGAGCATAATGGAAACTTAATGTGAATGTGAAGCTATGTAATAAATGGAAATGCTTTCTCTAAAGGATGGAAATGTTTAGCAAAGTTGAATGTGAATTGGATGAGGCATGTCGAGGGGTACATGGAGGAGCACAGGTTATGGAGGCTTAAGTATCAGAATATCAGAGACAAGAAAGTTAAACTACACCGCCGCTTCTCTCTCCAGCTCCGCTTTTCCTCTTCTACTTTCTTCTCAAGGATGAATTGATACTACAGTCCAAAATCCGAGAGTTATAAATTTCGACCACATAAAATCTCCAAGAGTCCCAGGAGAGTTTCCACTTCATCCGAACCAGATGGGACCCGACGTTTTATTATACTTCCGTCGTCTGGCTCTTTCATTCTTTTATAGGTTGTGTGTCACCGACTAATACAATTTGGAGCCACCGTGCAACATAGGCCATCGCCGGTACCCTCCTTCAAACAATTTGGTTTCCGGTTTTACTGACATATGTAAATATATTTCAAAGTCCGAGGCATCAGTTTCGAGAATCGCTACTATCAAGAATCAGTCCCTATTGTTTTAGATAATAGAAAATGAATAAATTATCGTTAGGGCCAATTTTTTGTATCATTAGTTTTGCTAAAATGCTAAGAACAGGTTAACCTAACCACTTCCAATAAAACCGGGATTTTCGGTGTTCAGTCAGTCAGTGACAAAATAGTCGAAATGATATAGGAACAACTTGACACAGAATACTGCCCGAGATAAGGTGAAATTATTGATCAAATAAAAGTATTCGTAGTACATATAGAAGGTTTCCCTGATAATTTTATGAGCCAGGGCTAGGATCGTCAGTGACCAAACCTCAGTTTTCGTTCACGGCAGCGCTGTCCACCCTAGAATGGTTTGTAATATGATGACTTTTAAAACGGAATCAAAATTCCAATCACCCGAAAAACTGCATTTGCTTTGGTTTGATAGTCTAGATAATTTTATGGTATGAAGAATAGTGTGATTTGATGAATAACACGCGTTGGAAAGCTAATACGCATGGCTGCTAACACCAGCGGAGAATGACTAGATCAGAGAGCGTTACCCGTCGTAAATAAATAAATAAACTAGCTAACCTTTGCAGCACGACGTATGAAAAGATCACATTTGTGATAAGTGCAGTACTACAAAGATATCGATACTCCTAGGTTAACTCAGGTGGATGGGTGGATCCCTTAGTACGAATTTGTTCGTTAATCGAACACAATGTGTCTGTTCGGTTTCATTGCTTGACGGACTACGAAGCGGACGAGCCATTCGAAATATAATTACGATCAAACTTATCAAGTCAAGTGAGATCGACAAAGCATTTCTGTAGATCCGTACCGTATTTGAATGCGGGGCGCGGGGGTTCTTCTTTATGTAGAAAAATCTCTTCATCCCATCCCAATTTTTTGATCTCCATCCACGTCTATAAGCTCCTTCCATTGGGCCCAAGTGAATTTCACCCTCATTTCAGTTTTGCACACTTCAGGAGTTTTTTCAAACGGTTTGGGAAATGATAGGAGACTCTTCCTTGCGTTGTTAGCTAGAAATCCCTCCGTTCAGATTCAGATTGTAGTAACATTTCCATATTTTACTGCATATTTAATGGCTATGCTATGCACAGACCTGTAAGTTGTTGTCGAGCAGCACGATTCCTTTGGGAAAAGGATTTTCCCAATGACCCTTACTACGACTACGATTGTGCTTTGCAATCGCTCTATTTTTATATCCTCATCTGTGCCAGGATTAGTTACTAATCTTTCCGGCGACTAATTGATTTCTTTCTTTTTGATTGAAAAGGGATGACATTATGGTTCATCCAATCATTTGCTCTATGAATCACACCACAGTGTGGTTGAAAGCTTATACTGTATAATGTAGACCTCAGAAATTACAAGAGGGTCATTTTCACAAAACACTGCAGTGACAATTAATTTTTTTATATTCGCGAGAAATGTATAGAATTCTATTTTCAAGATGTAAGCAAAATACGATTCCATTGTTGAGTATTTCACATAATGTACAACGCATATTCTTCCAATCGTTCTTTTGATTGATGTTTTACTTTACTAGTACTAGTACAAAAATAAACCCTACACTAAAAAGTAAAAAGTTGCATTGCAGGTGGTTAAAAAATTACTATTATTGTTAACTGACTGCTTAACTGTCGGTAACCTCATTTTTTAATAGAATGAGAAGGAAGGGAACGTTAAAAGGTAAGGATGGCAAATGGCCGCAGAAAACCACAATGTTTAGGTTCTCTGTTCAAATGATTCCGTTGCGTTTTACGTTTTCCGTTGTATTGTACGACGTAAAATATGTCTCTGTTACGACAGATTCAGGTTATTGAAGAAATATGTTCTGCGGTTTCGTTTACTGTATTCTGGCGCACTGCCAGGGGTCTGATTTATGAACGAAGACTGAAAAAGGACTTTCATACATCTGGATTTTAATGCCTTTGTGAAGGATGAAATGAAATTCGTAAGTTAAAAAGTGGACATGGAAGGTTAACGTTTATTTACAGAGTTCGATTGAACATATTTTCTGCGGTTTGGACTGAACTGGATACTACGAGCAATAAGCTGTTGTTGAAATTTTTACCTGATTGTTGACACTAATGTTCTCATTAACATACTGTAGATTTTTCTGTATTGTAAATAAAGTAGTAGTTGAAACGTAGGTGGTCGGCGGGTAGAATTGTGTACCCCTATTAGCAATATATAGGGTGTCCCATACAGATAACGAACCATTATCTGGGTTTATTTTGGCTTAGTTACAAGAAATTACGTTACGGCCAGGCTAGAATTATTGATAAATTCTAAGAATTTATTGTATCAACTTAAACTATACGCTAATTTTATTAACTTAAAGCAGACATTATTTAATGTTGATGAGTCCCACTGTCCCGTTGATTTTTATTTTGATGGTTTGCGTTGATAAATTTGATTCTTAGAAGGAATCAATAATTCCAACCTGACCATAACATAATTTCTTGTAGCTACGCCAAAATACAATCAAACAACGGTGCGCTCTCTCTGGGACACCCTGTACATAGAAGTAAAGCAATAGGGGTCATGACATGACATTTAGTTAGTTGCTGTGCCGCACATCAGAATCGAAGGTTCGAGATTCGTATTATTTCGTCCTTTTACGCTCTATTTAGACTTTTACCGTGCCGATGCCGTGCCGCGGAAATTAGCATTGTCCTTATGGAACAAACAATTGCAAACAATGAAAGTTTTTCCGGTTAGCTACCATTACAACCCATGTTAATTTTGACGGCACGGCATCGGCACGGTAAAAGTCTAAATAGAGCGTTACTTTACTAAAATTTAGAAATGAATGCAAATTATGTTTGGGGCGACAATAACTTTAATTGTTTACTGGCTCGCAGGATATTTCATTTGATCAGCCAATTTATGTTTGTTCGTTTGGCCGCATTTACTATGGTACGTCGTCACAGAATTTGTTGAACGATGTCTCAAAAGCATTGAAATTAGCACGAAATAATGTCATAATTAACTTAAGCTGCGATTTCACTCGGCAGTTCACCTGCAACGGATGAGGCAAGGCAAAGTATCTCCCGATGCTCATTTACAGATCATCTGCAGATGAGCTGCAAATAGATATCACTGACCTTTCGCCATTTGCAATCTTAACCATTACGATTCAGTCTTTGAGAACCTTAGAAAATAGAGATGAGATTATATCATGTTGTATATAGTTCTTTAAGTTCTTTAGATATAACTAAAATAAAAAATCCCATAAATCCAGACAATTTGATTTTCTAGCGTCTAATATTTTTATTTTGAAATGCTCAGGAAATTGATACTTTTGAATTTGAAATTAA
>JAQFYE010002865.1:0-16782 GCA_034694305.1 Protaphorura glebata
TTGAAGAGAAGAGAAAGATAAAGAGAAAAGAGAAAAACGAAGAGAACTCTATTCCAGGCGTTACTGTCACTCTATCCATTGAACAAATATTATTGCTGTTACAGAAGTCACCATAACTTGTTATTACCCAAACGAACAAATAATTTGACTCCATGGGGAAAGAATTCTCACAATTAAGGTTTGGAAATTTCCCCCCAATGTTAAATTCCCATTTGATTTTGCGACGACTCCTGTAATTTAAATTCAAAATCGATTTCATCGCGTCATCGATTCCACGATGAAGATCAATTGAATATTCACCTACACACAGTATTAACTCCGTCCGCTGTCGATTCAGGCGTCGTGCATCTTCCGTCTTCCGATATGAGGTTACACTAGTGAATGTAATACCAAAATTTCGGTATACCGAAATACCGAAATTTCGCTGTATTTTTCAATACCGAAATACCGAAATATCGTGCAGGTAATATCGGTATTAATTTTTTCTACTATATTCGTGCTAATGACATCTACTTGTGGTCTTGTGAAGGTAGAAGGGTCAAGAGAAATAGAAATATCAACATTACGACTTTACGACGTTATTTTTCCCATTCAAAAGTTCAAAACGTCCAGTCCTCGTGTCGTCTCCTCCTGCCCGAAACTGTTCTTCAGTTTCAGTTTAGTTGAAAATGGGAGAATCTCAAACTTCACTATAGCACAATACAACCAAAAACAGATTTCGCGATTCCACTGACATTCTGATATTCCCTTCCCCTCTTGTAAACAAGAGGGGAAGGAATGGGATCATAGCGATAAAAGTGGAGAGTCAGCTAAATGTAAAGTTCCGAACAGGTCAGGTAATTCAGTTCAGGTTTCGGGTCATGTCAGGTAAATTATTGACCTGACCTGATACCTGCCAGGTATCAATCTAATTCAATCTAATTGGGAACGTCAATTTGCAATGTTGCTCGTAAAGCTCCGATTAGATACTATGTTCAATTTTGATCTCACGAGTTCGGTCGGAGACACCAAATTGTTAGATATATTATGATCAAAATTTACGCTTCGGTCTAAGTTGTTAAAGCCAATTAGGTAAATTGTCGAATCAGGTCAGATTTGGTAACCGGACTAGTGTTATATTAGTTCTAGTTCTAACTAAGTTCTTTAATTTAGTTCTAGTTCCCGGAACTAGAACTAGAACTCAATGTAAACTTTAAAACTAGAACTAGAACTAGAACCAAATTATCACGCGGAGCTGTACTGGAATTGAGTTCTAATTGAGTTCTTTAGTTTTAGTTCCCACGCTAGTATGTAGAACTAATTTGGAACTAGAACTAAAATAGAATTGGAGTGGAACTAATTAGAACTAGAACTAGAACTAGAACCTTGAGTTGGGTGTGGAACTAGAACTAACTAGAACTAATCAGAACTAATATAACACTAAACCGGACTACCTGACCTGACAATTTCAGATTTACATCATCGATGACCTGAACCCGAATTTTTTCATCACGCTCAGGTCACCGTTTGCCTGAAAGAAATTCTCAATTCAGGTCGAGGTCAGGTTATCGATGGTTACCTGACCTGTTCGGAGCGATAGCTAACTGCATTAAATGCAACCAAGTACTCGAAACCAAATATATCAAATCAAAACACCTGTGGTGCCAATAAAAACTGAATAAACACAGTACATTGTTATCTACATATGTACGACCGATCCTTAAACTGACATATGTTATTTAACATTTCGAATGCAACATTGAAATTCGGTATTTCGGTATTCAAATACCGAAATTTCGGACCTCTAATACCGGAATACCGATATTGGAATTACTCGTGGGTATTACATTCCCTAGGTTACACTTAACTTGACTTCATTAAAATTAATATTCATTAACATACGTGAGATAGGACGCAGAATTTCTCGAGTTACTGGAGAGAAGCGGGCGACGACTTACCTCATTCAGAGAATAGGCATTGCGATTCAGCGAGGAAACGTTGCCGCTGTTTTTGGAACTTTGCCTTCTGAGATAGGCATGGATGAGATACCTCTCCAGAACTACAGAGAGCCTTGATTATTTTAATCTGTTCTAGAGAAGTTCAATTCGCCGGTTTCACAAAAATAAATTGTGCTGAAAATGAAAATTAAGAATTCAGCCGAAATACCTGGAAATTCGGAAATAATAATAATAATAATAATAATAATTCGGAAATTCGAATAGAATTTCTGAATTACCCGTTGTTCGTAGAGAAGAGATATTACATAACTACAATGAAGTGAACCAACATGCATCGAATATTTTTCAAAATGTGTAGGTATTATTCCCATTCCAAAAAGTGTAAATCTACAAAGCAGAAGTGACAAAATAAACTACATACAGGAATCAACCTAGAGCTGAAGCTATGTATAATAAGTAAAATGTGCACATACAAAAATGTTGCCTACGTCTTAGCAATTAATGGAATTACTTTGACCACACATTATTTTAGTTTACTACACATCAAATGATCTACATTGGATTTGTTTCCTAATTAGCATAACTATAAGGCAACACAGTGGTTGCTACTTTATACGAGTGCCGAAAGAGAAATACAAACACCACTTTTTGCTTTGAGGTGGAGAAAGCATTTTTAAGTCGGATTATATACGGTCCATATCATCATTAGGGTGAAATTATTTTCTTTTGGCGAAGTGAAAAGAGGTTACAGAAGGTTATTCTACATTTACATTACGATCTAATTTTACTTGTTATCGGTAGGATCGCATCAGGGTAGAGGGCACATCATAAACCGTAGACCTCCCTCAAAAAGGGTGCTTTAGCTTGTCACAAGAAGGTTCCTACATCGTTTCAAAACTTTCAAATTTTGCTTCTCAACTAGGCACTGCTGCAGAATTTTACTACGTAGAAATGTTCCAAAGATTCATACATTACATTGTAATTAAATGCTCACTTTATGATTAGTTCAATTTCAGGAAAAGTTGGAAGAGTGCCGAACTTTTTACTATGTTCGAGAGCTGTATCCGGTAAATCTTAGAGGAGTGGATGTATGTCTACAAACGAACGTGTTTTTAACTTCTCCGACATCAACCTGCGAACCTTCAAGGTAGGCTCGGGTGCTGATCAATAACTTGAGCTTCGCCTTAAAGTATAAGCTTAGTTTTTGATCTTTTGTCCAAGACTTGAATTTTATTCAAATGTCACAGTAGTAGAAAATGAACACACCAGAGCTTTACTCCCTGCACAATATTCTGAGGCTGCCAATACGTTGAGTAATTTGGGATCAAGTTTGAGTTCATCTTGATTTAGACTTTTCCGTTATTAAAAACCGGACATATTCTTATGGGTCGTAATATTTGAATCTTTGAAATACCCTATTAGCTTTCCAATGAAAAGGGTTAAATTACTATAGGGATAGCAAAGCGGTCATTACAATAATAAAATGTATATTACGAGCAGCTGGCGAAGTAATACCTAAGGAAGTAGTGAACAAATGTTTGTTTAATTGCATTGTAACTGCAGACGCATCAATAGGAAGTCAATGACTGTTCTTCAATTTTATGATTCGTTGCTTAGTTAAGAATATATGGTGAATGGTAACTGAATTAACGATGCCAGTACCTAAATTCTGGTATAATATTATAAAATACACTTTTACGGTTCTAAGGCACATTTTCTGCCTTTAGAGCAAAATTGTTTATTGCTGATTTTGACTAATTCTGGGACAGTCATAATATTTTAGATTCATTTGCTGGCTCATGTTTACTACATTAAATGCTAAATTCCTTTAAGTAGTTTTATTTTATCTCATATACTCCAAACACTTAAAGCTGATTCGTTTTTAGATATGCCCAATTTAGTCACTGCCAGTACCAGAGATGTGAAGTGTATAAGGAATCGAAATATCTGTACCTGGTCAATTATTTATATCGTATTCCGATTTAGAATCACGACTGTAATATTGTTAAATTATTTAGGTTCCGAAGAAGATTCTTTAAGGCCAACTCGTTTATCGTTGGCCGTATCGTATTTACTCGTCGGTGGGTCCGAATCATTCATTCCGTAGAGGAATTGGAAACTTCGTAACATTTCAAAAAAGGGGGAGTCCGGGGAATAGAATTCATGAAATCGAAATCAAACGAACTGAGTAAAACTGGTGCTTCGTGCTTCTATTTCAGGAAAAACGAGATTTTCAAGTTTCTGAAACCACATACAAATGGAAAGGATTATGTGCACCGGCCTAGTGTGTGGTTGGCAACTTAAATCACATTACGGAAGTTACCATCCGAGAACAATATTATTACTATAACTATTTATTATCTAGAAAAATGCCTACCCGAGTTAGTTGTTCTCAATATTTTAGGTTATTATATATGGTATAGGTTGTGTCTGATTAATTTATTTGCTAAAGATAGAGCGCAGACATTTGACATAATTACAAAATTTGATGGTGCTCGCCGCTTAGCACAATTGAAAAGATCGTTGCCATTTCAACCCATTCCGACTACGACTCATGGATATAATTTATACGTTATAAAAATGCCAGGGGTTTAATACCTTTTAATAGTTGAGACAACAGTCATACCAGGACGACTAGGCGGAATACTTTTATATTTCTCTTTGTACAGATTGATTTGTGACTCGAATACGCTTCTGGGCAAAGGTCTATTGTATTTTGTAAATCTTAGTGAGATAATAATACGTTATTTCAGTCACTGATTATGTGATTATATTATTCAACTTCACGTATGCCTAATAAAAATTGTAAACAAAAAGATATGTTATTTTGGTACTAGCAGGTCATCTATGACGATCTTCGACACACATGCAGAAAACATATGGGTCAGACGTCAGACCAAAATAATATCTTGATCAGATTTAGAAGTAATATCAAGCACAAGCGCACGCGACTAACATATGTGATAAAATCAAATCGAGGAAAATAGTACTAAATATGTGGATTGATCTTGCCAAATCCCAGGCCTTCCATAAAATATAGACTTCTCACATGACACTCTCTTCATAATACGTTAATTTGTATTTACGAATGACTCAAATTGTAAGAAATTAGACAATCTGCTAATAGTTGAATCCATTAAAATTACAAGTCACAGTGTACAATAATCTCATGTGCTCGTCATATACATACGAATGCAAATTTCAATGCGTTTTATAAAGTGGAAATAACTATTGATCAAACGCTAATGCTTCGAACAATCAAATATGCGCACTGTTTTGCACTGAATGAACATGTTGCGGTTTAATACTTTTATTGTCGATTACAACTACAACTCCACACTGTCCATACTACTCGAATTCATAACAAATGCTCTCACATGAGATATTTGTACAATTTTGACCTTCCAATTCTGAATGGAACGCACTCATACTGTGCTTGAGTACTGGGTCTCAATATATTGTGAAGGGTTTCGACAAAAAAAGTTTTCTTTTGTCCAGAGACAGAATTAAATTAAAAATGAGATAATTTGACTTGGCTAGAGACTACCTAAATGCCTTCAACGGTGACTCAGGAAAAACAATATTTTATTATTACGATATTAAATAGCCAGGTAATTATGACCTAATACTGAAATTATCTTAGTAAATATGACAAACTCACACATGGTAATTCACGAAACAAGATATTCTAATGCCTAACAGTGCGTGAAAGTGCGTTAACGTCCTGTCGTCATTGGTAACCTAAATCCAAGTATTGTTTATAGTATTTTGAATTGACTTGAAAGGTCTCAGATTACACTACCTACATTTAATGTTGTGTATCGATTCGATATTGAAAATAAATCGTGAACATTTCATCACGTTCATGTTATGTGCCAACTGCATCCGGGAGAATTTGTCTTTTCTGTTATTCTAATACTACATTTCGTTCACCGTGCACATTTACTAACGAATATAAGACCAGAATGATTAAATTCATTCATTTTAATTCCATAAGGAACAGATGACAAAATGAGCAACAAAGTCGCTCCATGGCACAAAGTACAGAGAAGAAATCATCCTTAATATGTGAATTGTCGAATTTGGGTTTCAAGAAGAAATACAACAACCACGTGCGACTTCTTTTGTACTACTTCTGCCATTTGATTGATACCCTCTACCACCTCCAGTACCCAACAAAGTAAAAGTTTCGAATCCCAACAGGTCCTGGTTGAAAGAATCTTGACCCGTTCCATGACCTGCTATCTACTTGTTTTGTCACTTAACCCTGACACTGACAAAGAGTCCATTTACAAAACGACACTTAACTTACCATTACAGCTGGTGGATCATATCGAAAGAAATCTTACGGTGCACAATGCGTAAGAGATTCACAAATAGTTTTGCAGGAGAAAACCACAAAGGGAAGTACACATCATTCTAAGGTTGAGAGATGATGTATATTTTCATTAGGTAAGAATCATTTTCATTGTGCTGATATATGTACTTATAGAAATATCAAGCGAAAATGATCACTATTGTTTCATTTGCACTTCTATCGCATTCAAGTGTTCAGATGGATTAAAATATACTTGAATACTACTTAACTTGTGGTGGTTCCCTATAGACCAGGCCAGAGAAATATAACTCGTGGTGCGTCGTCTGTTGACCGTATACTAACACGTTAACCCACTTTAACGTCCATTGGATTCGACCACTGTAGCCCCTTTAAAATATTTATTTCTAACTTTCCATAATCGATGGAATCCCAATAATAAAGGGTGAAGTAAATGAATATGGGATAATTATTACTACTAACACTGAATAACCCCTAGGAGTACTAACACATTGAAGATATTTATTTATAAGATCAGTCTCTGATAGTATTGTCATTTTGAAGAGAGGCTTTCCATAAGAGTGACCATTATAACAGTATTTGATTGCATCAAACAGTCATACTTACAAAGTCCTACCGAAGTGATTTACACATTAAGTTAAACATCCGAAACCAGAAACCACACAATATGTGCGGTTAGGTGAATGCACAAGTCATAAGGTAAGATACACTTGGGAAACAATTTATGAACGAATTAAAATACAAGGTTGTTCAGCAGTTCATTTGTTTTATGTGTGGTTTTGACAATTCTAGGTAGATTGAGGATTACTAAAAAAGTAGTCTGCTGCATCGGTGATTAACCTTAACTACACACTTTCCCGTCAAATGCGTATGCCTACCACTTTACTGAGTCCGTGATATCCACGCTAGTGTTTCGTTCTTAATATATAATTATATTGGAATTTTAGAGTGGTCTTAGAGAATCACGGGCTATCCAATTCAACCAATCCTTTCTTGACAACCTCAGATCTGGACAATCTGGAGTATGATAATGCTTTCTCCAGACCTTTACGATGGACTATTTTTGAAAGGAAATCTGACAATATATTCAGTAAAACCACTCATCGAAATTATTGCAGAAATGGAATAATGTGAATTCCATTTTTGAATATTTGCGCCCTAAGGAAGGGTGAGTATACGACTAACAAAATGTACAGTTTATGATCTGAAATATTTCGTGCCCAGAGTATAACCTGACATGAAATACTGTCATTCTATTATTATTGTGACATTTTATCATTTTCGCCCAGGAAAAAATCAAGGAATCATTACCCTTGCATACATTAGCACGTTGGTGAAATATTAACTCTTAAGGCGATCGGTATTGAAATTCACTTGATATTTTGACAAGTGATACTTTCATTAGTAGCTCGAATGTATTCGAACTGCTGCTGAAAACATGCAACACATTCATAATATATCTTACAATGAACCAATCCAATTACAACTACGACACAGGACAAACAAAAATAATAGATTTCATGATACGGATATTCTAAATTCTAATCCTGACTTTGCAATATGAAAAATACAATTAATGAAATGGTCGTACAAATTTCGAACTGCTTCCACAATCCCGATTAACTCATGTTAAAAAGTTAACTGGAAATTCGACGAAGAGATGTGCGGTCAACAAGTTAATTATTTTTGGAAATGCTATGTTTCACTTTAACATTCCGGCACTTCAAAGGTCGTAGGAAGATTGGGGAAACAGGTTCAGATGTTTACATATCGTATTTCAATACTTTAGGTATAGCTATCATTTCTACGTTTACTCAAATCACAGACCTCACAAATACTATTGGTATATAGACAACATATAATAGTATTGGTACCTGTAAAGTCATATATAATGTCATGACGTAATAATAATAAATAAAAATAAAGTTCAGATCACAGCGATTTAAATAAAGTTAATTCACTACATGTTTTTACAAATTACAAAATAAGTCGTGAGAATTCAAGTCAAGCTTTAAATACCATAAATTTGTACGAAAAACTTTTACCTCAAAATATCGCTCAATACTGAGAAGCAATTCCATTTCTTTGGAGGTACCAACCTCCATTATTGCCAACATTATTGCAAATATTACATTCATTTACCCCATTTGAATATATAGTCTCCTATTTGTGAGGAACACTAGAGGAAAATAACACCGGTATTCGACCTACACGCTATTGCTATCGGGTACATATTTTTGAGATACAACGTATTCCGGCAGATCAGGCACTAATCATAACTACATATTATATTGTAGACAAGAAAACTCAAATCGAGTCACACAAAACATGAAAACCAAAAATGGAATACGACAAAGAGTTGTAAGGCAGTTGCCCCACCTAAACTTGCCGTATTAACTGTGTGAAAAATAATTCGAGAAATATAGGTAGTGAATGGAACAGTACGTTAATTCCTAATGTACGAGTAATCATACTCTGGTAACAATTCAAAATACTTGATGTCTGAGAGATCATCAGTGCTTCATATATAAATCTTTTCAGTTGAATCAGTACTTAATTTGGGGGCGAAAATGTGCAGGAGTTCCGAATACTATCCGTGGCCTGTCTGTCCCACCGTCCCGCCTCTCACTATACCCCGGTGAAAGGGCTATGAGCGTCTATACTCTTTTGCTTGCCTACTAGAGAGATCCACCTGGTTCGTTCTCGAAACACGGGTTTTCTATTGGAATCGAATTACGTCTCCGACAAATCAGGTATTTGTATTATACCTTTAAATTAGAATGTTAGCCATAAATATCAAAAGATACTTGGCTACGTCAACTCATTATTTCACAAATTAAATGAAACCCCACCGGACTTAAACAATCCTGAAATGAAAACAGAAAAATAAATTCCAGATAAAGATTTGATTTGGGCCATACGTTGTAAATAAATCATAGAAGCTATTTGACAGAGACTTTGTGGATTACGTCTGATTCCGTAGCGTGCATTAGTATTGTCATTTCTACGATACAATAAGCCACATCTTATTAGTATTACCGTATTACCCTCCTTTACATTTTCGTTATCCCTTGCATCTTTTTCAAATGGAACTCGGTTGCCATTGGTGTGGTAATTCTATCAGAAAAAAAAGGCTTACCTCATATTTATTTCCCTAACATTCAAGACAATCTAATCAATAATGAAAGAATTGCTCTTAGACAACATGGTAGAATGTTCGGATAACTAAATAAACGAATATCCAGGTTGACGTTGAAAGTCGTCAAGTCCTTAGTTAAAAACATCGACAAGAGTCAAAAATAACAGGGGACTTGGGTGAAAGCTGTGGTCCCCGTTTCGACTCCCAATGAACTTGAATGAAAATCAAGTAATCTGACGCGAGCGGGCATCGAAAAATATTTCTACTGCGTTCACCTGAATTTTAACCCGAAGGCCCAACCATTCACTTTCACTTAATGTTGATCTTTCACACCTTAAGTAGGAACAAAAAACCGACAATTGTGTTGAACACTAGGTAAACAATACTTTAAAGGAAAGGCATTGTCTCTACTTAGAAGTAGTCCATTTGTGCCGAATCTGTTATAATATAAACTACCTTATGTATTAAGTATTTTCCTGCATACGTAATCCAATGATAAGTATTATGAAAGCTGAGATTCATTGTCATCCAAAACGTTCAGTGGTAACCAGTCCAAGGTTTTGTCATATCTTAAAATCGTTCCAGTTGCCCGTCTACGGCGTAGTAATACTTTTCTCGTTCCTTCAGTATGATTAGCGTTCAAAAACAAATCGAAACAAATCATTCGACTTACACATACGCATTATAAACACCTGACCAATCTAGATTCTGGAGACTTGACACATCAATCGATGTAGGAAGAGTGTACGCTGCATATGCTTGAGTTGCTGAAAGACTGGTAAGCGCATTCGAAGTCGCTGGGTTCTAAAAGGTAAAAAAAATAATAATTAAAAATTCGATATCACACTTCCGAAAGTGGGAAAATACGAGGAATGTCGAGTCCATATATTGTGCTCCTCTGTTTCAAAAAGTGCAAGAAACTTAACTGAAACCACATTAGAGGCTTAACTCCAAAAATAGAAAACGGTTAAAATATTGAATCGTTAATGTATCATTACATCCTTGTTATCCAATATGATCCTCTTGTTCGCAACAGCTAAATTCTGACTAAACAGAAATAGCTATTATCTTATCCAATATGCCTCGGAGAAAAATTCTGTACAGAAATGCGAGTTCCTCAATATCATACAATTTTATTTTCTGTCAAACTCCCAACCTGCTAACCAGCAATACTTCCGGTTATAAGGAATATTTCCACCAACCATTCACCTCAAATTGTCAGCTAAAGAGTCAGGTGAAAGTAGTGGTCTGGTATAAGTATGTGGTGAATACTAACTCTAAGATTAACGAGTATCCTACGTGCATAACATGGCACCACAGAAACTGACGATAGAAAAATCGAATCGAACTTTAGATTAGATACGAACATTATTAAATTCAACAGAATATATTCGAAGTTCGATCTGAATTAGACCTAACTCAAGATTGAAGGAAGTTGGATAAGCCTAAGTTCTCCGTCGTTGGGTCGTTGTCATCCTGCTCGCTTCTGTCGAAGTATGACGTACAAGCGTACAATACAACCAGATACTCCAATCACAAATGCGTCTCATCAGGTGAGCTTTAGACAGATTTGACTCAAATGTGAAGAATTAACTTGCAGCAAAACAAAATCGAAATTCACTACAAGGTGGGACGCGTCACTGTCAGGCGAAGAATATATTGAATATCCCTCCTAAGGGAAACACGCACATTAATTCTATAACTTGAAAATTATATTTAACTTTCTCTCAGTCACAGCAAAGGAACGCTGAAATCGTCGCTGCTAAGTATTCGTTAAATTCGGAAACAGAATGTAGGAATTTTAACACCACCAAGTAGATCCATTTCTCTATCATGTTTCTAACTGTTTGTAATAACGCTATTTTAACTGATTGAAATAGATTCCGAATTCCGACATATTTAGTAAATTTGGAAATTATTTGCTTGAATCACAACGTCAGATGTGTTTCTAGTGTGACCCAAGGTTTTGATGCTTGACCTGCCTGATTATAATACACACACATTAGTTGACATAGCCGCTGAGGCCGAATCAAACATCGTCGCGTATTTTTGGGTTGCTTCCCATTTCGCCTAGAGACGTACAACGCAGGTACCATCTAGTAGTAGGAAAAACCAGTGGAAAAAACCTCTTTAAAGCAACCGCCGGGAGTGCAAGTCCGAGGAATCGAACCCCAGCACAGCGAGACAGAATGGGCCAACCATACCATCATGCTGCAATGGACTTGCTTGACCTGCCTGATTAATTAAGTGAATAAAACTACTGCCATAACTACTTACCAAGTTGGGCAAGGTATAAGGCGTGTATCTGTAGCTTCCAATAGATGGATAATTCAAACCCGCGCCAATGAGCTGTAGTTTGCTGTAACTGGCTGCTGCGGCGGCCGCTACGGCGGGAGACATCGTCAATCCTCCTAACGAAGCTAGAATTTTAATAAAATGTCGAATTAAAATTCAAGTGTCATTCACATAAATATTTCAGACACATCAATTTATGGACCCGGTCCCGCAAAGTATAAAAGTATCACTAGACAATATTCAGATGCAATAAATTACCTTGTGCTGCCAGAGACGAGGCTGCGGAAATAGGAAGAACCATTCGTTTGGCTAAGTTCAAACCAGCCGCAGACTCCTTTGGTTGGGCTTTTTTGCATTCCACCTGTCAAAATATTGGAAATAAATAATCTTAGAAGTACATTGAGACTCACGTCGATAAAGTACTTCAACTCCAGTTGTCCTAATTAAGGGCGCTTGGGACGTTTTCATGTTATGAACCTGAAGAATTCAGGAATAATTGAGCAACTAGATACGATTCTGAAGGCAGTCAATTTCGAAAATTCAAAAAAATTCAAATTCTAAAGGATGATACGAATTTTCTAGAAACAACTGATTAACCTTTGACAGATAGCAGGCTTGTGAACTAACCTTAATTTAAAGCTGTCGGCTGATTAATTTTAGCAAAACTTCGAATTGCCTGCATTCATAAAGTATCCGTGTCCACGAATTATCAATCACTTTATCCGAAACTTTTCTCCAGCGTTTTAGTTCATAACGCGAAAATTAAACGGTAATGCCAATCAATGCATTGACTGGACAACGAATGTCAACAAAGTTTGACAAGGTGTCACTTCACTTGCCATAAAATGTGTTTGTGTTATACATAAGAAATTATGGTATATAATTAGTTGGAACACCCGATGATCTTCAGATTTATTCCATTGCTATGGCGTTTTGATTGTTTGAAAAATTCGTCTCCCACTAGGTCTTAAGGATTTTCAAATTGAGGAACTAGTTTTGAAGTTGGGTCGGATTCAACTTAAAGAGTAATAAAGTAAGTAGATAGAGTACAACGGTAACTGTGAATCACAGAAAAAATTAGAAAAGTTTTTAAACATTGGGTTTCTTCTCTCACTCTGCAATTTGATGGCGAAACTCTCCAAGTCGCACTCATCGTCCACCCCTCAAGCACAGGTGAACGTGTAGCGGAAGGGCTAATATGTGAGTGAGGGGTGGTGCGGCGAGGAGTGCGAATTTCAGAGTTAAGAGGGAGAAGCTTACTGCATTTCCTCTGATAGAACCCGGTCTGCATTACAACCCGGGTACTTTCCTCAACTTTTTCCATGCACCCTAATGGAGAAAGTGAAGAAAGCGATTGACGTGGACACGATTTTTTTATAGAACCCCGGGATTCTAATAGAGGAAATACAAAATACAAGACATATTAATCTCGCAACTTTCCGTGGTTGTACGTCTCTCGGTGATGCGGACCTCTTTAGTCATTTTTAGTCCGATGTCGATTTCCAACATTTTGTATGTAAAATGATTCATACATAATTGGAATTGGTAAAACTCTAATATCTGTATATTTTATTTTAAAAAGTATTGACTCCTTTACCTTTTTCCCTTTCACCGTATGGTAATGAATTTCACAGATCCTATCCACGACATCTTCGCTGTCAAATGTAACAAATCCGAATCCCCGATGACGCTTCGTCTGCAGATCCATAAGCATTACAGCTTCATCAACCTGCCACAATTTAATAAATACATATATTATGATAGTAACCCAATTTCGATAAAACACTCGCGTATCCTACTCAACCGTTCCAGTTCTGAAGAAGTTCTAAAGAATAATCGGATCTGTGAAATAACTTTTGCTTTAACATATTACGGAGTGTTCCATTGCTTCAACTGGGTTACCCGTACCCGTATGAAAAATGGATAAAACAAAACCACATTTCTGTGACTTACCTTGCCAAACTGAGAGAAGTACAACTTGATTTCATCCAAAGACGTTTCCTGGCTTACACCTCCAACAAAAACTTTCTTCGTTTTGCTGGAACTACAAATTAAACAAATATTTTTTCTATAGAGTTGAAACAAAAGAATTAATTGCGTGTTAACGTTTCAATTAGGGATAAAGACGATCACAACGAGGACGATATCTAATTCCTACAAAACTGTTTTGAATGAAGAAATTATGGGGAGTGTAGGTTTACTCCAGTATAATTTGTAATAAGTAAAATCGAAAAACAATGTTATCAGGTCGGTCAGAAACTCAGAAATTATAAAATAACAAATGATACGGTTGAATAAGGTTTTGGGCACTGCAATAACAGATATTAACGTACTAGTCCCCCAACACTTATGAATACTAAAACTGATACTGATACGTTACTTTTACTTGTTTTATTGACTATCGTACCCAGGCTTTGATCGAGGTGTAGCGTGCTTTGGATCTATCTTCTTTCCATCTAAGGTATGCATAGGCACAGCCAAAACTCGAGGAACAGTACCCGAATCAGTAAAAGTTATGAATCCAAAACCACGACTTCTCTGTAATCAACAAATTGTAACATCCTTTCAGACTATGAAAACCTTCACGAAAGTGGTTCTTGACTATAATTCTAATAATGCATGGGTCGAGAAACAATAGAAAGCAATCATCAATTTAGTTTTAGTTACACTAAGTGCACACTCTTAATAATATTGCTAATATTATATACAAGAAGATTTCACGTGTAGTTGTTTGCTGTTACAACTACGAGTGAAGTATTCTTGATTATATAATATCTTAATTTTGACCTCTACACTTTACTATACATATATCATCGCATTTGATAAAAGAACAAAACTTTAGTACGTGATTGATCCAACTGTGAAAATGGAAAAACTCAACCAGAAGTGAATAAGGAGAAGCAACGTATATATATAACCCGTGTGTACCAGACTTCGACTTGTTGCAAAAGTATGAACTGAACAATATCTAAGTTATAGGACTGTTAGTTCGAGCACGAGGAACAATAACAACATTCTTTGAAGAATTTCGTAAGAAGTTTTCCCTCCAATCATCAGTGAGAGACGAAGTGGTTCTAAGAGCTTTGAAGGGCTCTTCCCAACTATTACAACACCACCTATACTTCTCAACACAACAACAATAAAAATATTCAACATTTTGTTAACCGTAATATCGAAATAATTTTTAACAGAACGCCTTTTTTGTAAAAGTTTTTTAAACGAACGCCTTTTTTGTAAAAGTTTTGCCGGCTGTATTCTGTGTCTGTTGGCAACCTTCAAATGGAACGCAGAGTTCTTAATAAAGGAATTTTCCTTTTCTACAATAAATCAGCACGCAGCTTTAATAGAGAAAATATCAACGTATGTGATTTTCAATGTCAGGCCAGGAATCAATTTCCAATGCTCAGGAAAATCTACCAGCTGTGCAAGAAGTGAAGTGAATTGGAGATGCACGAGAATTCATATAATTTGGGTCCGATTATGAAAATTCTTAACATTAAAGCCATAAAACTGGGGTATTATGACAGGAAGAACAGTCGGCAGACAGACATAATCCATGGATTTTATTGGTAAAGTTTAGTATGTAGTAGTGATTCATTGATAGACTGTTTTATAGTTCGTAATTTAATAAAAAATATTCAACTCAAGCCTAAAATATTTGTGATACCATTGTAAGACAAATAAAGAGCATACATATATGCGTTAATGCACTTGCAAAAACACGTAAATAGAGTATCCAACGAACACTCAAATCTGTTCGTCTTAAAACTTTGCATAAAACTGGACAGCCCACTAGCTTACAGAAAACTAAAGATTTAAATTACAAACGAAGTCATTTCTATGAATAGCAGCTCGAGGTATTCATGTCGTCTGAAAAAATACTATTATGCAGAGTAAAGAGGGTGTGCATGGTGCCTCATAATCTTTTAAACCCTGTACTGGAGTGCTTGACATTTTCACAGTTGCCAATTAATTGACTCGAAAGATCTATTATAAAGATTTGCATTTACCTGTGTAATGGGGTCTTTCATGACTAGAACATCTGTGACATTTCCAAATTGAGAGAAGTAATCTCTCAGCTTTTCTGGGGTAGTTTGCCAACTAAGACCCCCAACAAATAGTTTATTTTCATATGAAGCTCCGCTGCCGTTAGATGAGGGTCCGGTTCCAACACTTGGAGAAGACCGCGCCGAGTTACTTTCCTCACCCGAACAGTTCACAGCATTTGAACAGTTATCTAAAGTTTGAGGCTCTATTCCATTGATACTGATAACGCTTCCCTCCATTTCGGTCGTTGGCAATTACCCTGTGGAAGAAATAAACATTGTTTGATCAATACATTCAATATGAATTAGCCTTGTCTTCCAGCTGCCGAAACACTCCCGCCGAAGTCCTGAACAAGTTATGACAAACCTATATGTTACTACTTTCTAGTTCCCTGAATTCAGCAGCTTTCGATTTGTACTAGCCCTAGGAAACAAATAACTCGAGCAAGAATTTTGTCGTCAGATTTTCATACGCAACAGGCTAAATCGAGTAGTTACATACTCGACGAATCTTGAATCGAAAGTCAGATTCTGCTCGCATGGGTAGAAAAGAATCTGACATACATTATATACGACTAGTGAAATCTAATTCTAATTCTAATTCGTTTAATTTAGTGAGTCTAGTGATTTTGCTTCTTCGCATTACGTAAGTCACTATTTAAGGACCCAAATTGGAAGTTAGGTCATGAAATTAATAGATAAAAGTATTGCTTTCTCGAATCAAATGATGTTATACAATAATCTTCTACCTACCCTGGTTTGTACAGGGTGACTAATATGTATTGAGCCCTGGGTACCTTGGGAACCACAATAGGTACGATTAAGTGGAATACCTCGTTGGAAAGATCAGCTCAAACGGGATTTCAGACAAAATATTTTAGCTCCATCTGAAAGCGCGTTCGCGCGCAGCACGCGGCGGAAATACATATTAGTCACCCTGTATACAATCGCAACAGTGTGCATATTTGCATATCTACATGCAATTAATTGAGCTCATTGGTAACATCCTTGTCAGATTTAAGTACTATA
>JAQFYE010002866.1:0-16782 GCA_034694305.1 Protaphorura glebata
CGAAAATGGGAAAATACATCAATATCATTACAACTACTGGGAAAATATAACTTACAATTGCTAATTTAATTCCTCAAATTTTTGAAAATTATTAATTACTTACTTAAAAATGTCAATTACAAATTACAATTACAAATTAATTTCTCAATGTTTTTAATTACAATTACAATTACAAATTACTTTCTTGAAAAATCTCAATTACAATTACAATTACAAATTACTTTTGTAAAATTTGTAATTACAAATATAATTACTCCAAAAATTGTCGTAGTGATTACAAATTACATTTACGCGCGCGTTTGATTGACGAATTCTATTGAAATTACAAGTATGTAATTGTAATTGTATTTTGTATTTTAATTACATGTGTAATTGTAATTGACCCATGTCTGGTAATTAGAGTACTCCAAAAAATTTCAACGCTAAATTAACAATTAAATTAATTTCGAAATACTCATTTATAAATACATACTTCAAACAAAATAAATAATACGCTAATTAATAAATAAATAGTTATACAAATATTAGTAGAGTTTTCTCATGTGAAATTCTTTTTGCAACTTCTTATAATGTTCAGTATTTTCAGTCCGACAATCTCCATTTTCATCCAATTTCAAATTTAAGGTTACTGAAATTTTATTCTAAAATTGTCATTTAAAAATATTTTAAATAATTAAATTAAATAACTAAACCCCACGAAATAAAAATTAACTAAAATACAACATCCTTTCTTCAGTATTTTTTTTAAATTTTTATTCCTGTCATATTTTTTAATATATATTAAAATTAATTTAGAATGGTGCTAACTCCGGGTCTAGTGATGAAGTCCTTGAGGAGGAACAGTGGTCAGAGCACACAGACAATCCTCTATTAAATGATGTGGTTAGATTCTAATTATTTTTGCCGGGCTGAGCTGCCTCAAAAATAAGTAACAACTTCTTAATTTATTTTTGTAATTTTCATCCAGATTCTGACGAAATTATTTGAGCAAGTGAGACGGGATGATCTGAAAGCATGCCGATTGATTTGCAAGAAGTGGAACGTGTTGACGATTCCATGTATTCGTTCCAAGTTCAAAATCACTATCTACGGGGATAATTTGAAACCACAATGGAGCATGAGGAATTTTGTTCAATTGTTTAAGAAAAATGTTCTGGGGATTCCATTTTCAAAATTTACATTAGTATGTTTTTCTACAACCGCAACCGATGGAGTTGGTCAACAATTTCTTGAGCTTTGCGGGGAAACAACGAAGGAAGTTGAACTTTTAAGTGTTCCTGTTCATACAGTAGAGGACGTGTGTGAATTACTCAACTCCATGCCAGGATTAGAATACTTTCAATGTCCCTATCGTCTCAACTCCCGCCAAGGAAATGTTGTCAAATTATCACTACCAAGATTAAAAACTTTGAAGAAATTAGTACTTCACAACAATATTGTTGAATCAACGACCGCTAACTGCCATCCCACGTTTGCAGAACAACTCATCACTGCGGCAGAAAATACTGAAGATATCGCAATATCTGAAATGTAAGTTAACACTTGGATTTTGTCCTCCTGATCAACTTTTGTGAAGGTCATACCCCGAACTCTACGAAAATAATGTCTGGAGCTCCGAAACCGAACCGTGTTACGAACTCTAGATATACAGGATTGCGCCCTAGCCCCAAAGACTTTGTCCAAACAGGTCCAACAAAATTTTAATAATTTCAAAAAATTATACGACTAAGCTGGCACCGACAAAAAATTATTTTGGGTATGTTTTTGTCAAGAGAAACCGATATTTGTGGGTCTTTTCACTCCATTCTTTACTTAAAGGATCGTCAGCGCCGCAACGGGCATCGGATATTTAATCAGAATATCTGCGTAGATCGGCAATAAGATTCTCTACAAGGTGTATATCTCACTTTTTGTCCTACTCCCCACAGTTGGGCTGCCGATTGGGGGTAATGGTCATGCGCGACCCTGTACATGGTGTACAGGGTCGCGCATAATTCATTTTATGACGTCATTGCAATTCGCAATCAGTGACGCCATAATCACGTCACAAAGTGTATGCGTTCATTGTAAACATTTGGCGGTCAAACGGTGGAACTGGGTATGACCATCACAAAAGTTGTTACGGAGGTCGGAGGTCACATCATATCAAAGATGGAACTAAATCCGTAACGCCCTATTTTTTTATTGTTTTAAGGACTGTGCGATGCTCTTTGACAGTGTGGGATATCATTGAGAAGCTTGGAAGGGAATCATCAATTCAAGGCTTATATCTTTCAAGAGTCACAGAGGATCTCCTCGAGACTCTGGAAAGACTGAAACCCAAAGGATTGAAATTGAGGAGACTAATTTGCTCTCAGCAGTCTGAAAATGGTCTTACATTCCAATTAATCACGCTTTTCAAAGACACCCTTCAATTTTTCAACGTCCTAGAGAGCTGGACTAGTTTTGTGGAGCTCCAAAAGATGTCAAACCTGGAATCTATGGTCATGCGGATCTCCAGTCAGGACATCAACCTCATTGCACAGAATCTTGGACTTCTACAGTTAAGAGGTACGGGAAAATCGGCTAATACGTCAGACTTTTGTGCAAAATGGCACAGTTGACACAAAGTGGGGCATAATAGCTCACTCATCTCAAGAATCATGTTATCATTACATTTCTGATAATTTTAATGTTACAGAATTCAACTGTATTCGCAATAATTTTCCAAGATTGGCAAAGCTGGATTTAAGTATTAGGACTAAAGTGGACGGAGTTCAAATTTTAAGAAAAATTTGGACTCAAATGACACAATTGGAGTCGTTAAAAATTTGTGGACGCTTACAAACTCAAGAAAACTTGGATTCCTTGGTCACCGGTATTCCGGCCCAAATACTGGAAAGGACAGACATTGAACGGATTGTATTGCATGAGTTGGGTGAAATGACGAAAGAACTTCGAAAGGAAACGGTTGAGAGGATTAGGAATGAACATTGTCAGCTTCCATCCATTGGGAATTTAGCAAGTAATACAATTACATATATATTTACGGTCCGCATATTTACAACAGTGAACATAGAAAAGTAAGACCTTGGTTCAATTCTTGGTATACCTACCTCTCAATTCCTTGTACGATTCATTGTTCGCGTACCGGACCGGAATTTGTCCATGGAGACCATGATCAACTATGGTATCCGTGGTTATAGGTAGTTGGGTTAGGCATATCCAAAATACAACCAATTCAAACAGGGGGACTTTGCCATGCTCTATGTGCCGTATCCTTTGGTCCGTCTATTTTGACTAGCTAAACATTTAGACATTAGGTGGTATGACCTTCACAATAGTTGTTCAAAAGCTCAATGGTTACAACATATCAGAAATGGAGGCAATTCCAACGACCTAATTTTGCGATGAGGACTGTGTGATATCTCAACGGCATAATATTCCATGTTGTTTGACAGAGTTGAGATCTGTATCAATAAGTCTGAGTGGAGAAGGGGATGGTGAAATACGTGACCGAAACTATTTGACTGACCTGAGTGGATATTTTGGTTTGTATTCTTTGAAGAATCTCAAACACATACGTGTTATGAGTTGTGTGGTTAGTTCAAAATTATATTCAACTCCAATTTTAATTTGGCTAATTTGGCCCACTTTGGTCTTTGCCAGGATACTACATGATCGCGTAGTTAGGCAAATTTCACACGCGCGCAGCAAAGTGGGTCAAATTAGCCTATGGCGTATATGGACCCCGATAGGTGAGCATGGGAATCCCATGCTTGTCCATGTTGAAAAATGTTCTAAGTATTTTAACCTCAATTTTTTTTCTCTATTTTGGGTACAGTTGACTACGCCTTGCTGTGAAATTCTGAGAGATGATTTGGGACTTGAGTCTTGGGAATTCCATGCTGCGGACCAGTATCAAATAATTATCAGGAAAGAAATCTCCGTCTAAACAGTTTACTCGTGGAGAATGTGGCTAATTTGAATGGCGTAAATAAAGATGGTTTATTTTGGTATTCCTATTGCTAATTTATTTATTCGACGCATTTTATCCATGGAGGTGGGCGTGGACGAGGTGGCTGGGGATGGGGTGGGAGTGGCTACGGAAACGGAACACGTGGGTGGGGGTGGTGGTAAATTGAATTAACAGTAATTGAGTGAAATGAGTCCAGAAAGCATTTACTTGGATAAGTTTAGTTTATTTTAGGTTGAATGGAATTCGGGGTTCCGCCTGGAATAAATTCAAGTATCTGGAGCGTTATTGTTTTTTTGACCGACTTATTCTACAAAGTTGACAGTTTGTTAGATTGTTCGTCAATCTTTGTCAGACTTTCACAACGCAACATAACAGCGTGATGCTAAATAACGCAGAATAATTCTTCACAAAATAAATTACAAAAGCTGATATCTCCAAGACTGAAGTTGACGAACTCCTATAACATAAATTGAAAGACAATTCAAACTACGCATGAAATCCTCATTTCCAATGCATATCTTGCTCCAATAAAATATTAAGAAGGGATTGTTTAGCAGCCTCTTGCTTCATTTCTCAGTCTCATTCGCTTTTCGAAGTTCCAATCCCCGGTTGCATCAGAAATCCAAGATTCAAGATTTGTTTATTCACATATCAAAGCATAACATTCCTCACAACAATAGGAATAAATCCCAATAAATATCGGATTTTCGTGTAATCTCTCGAAAATGAGGTTTCAGAATTTCGTCCAGTATTTGTCTTGTATTCTCTTCACTTTTGTCATCTCTGCGTCTGCATTTGAACCGGTATCTATCAATTCATATTTAATTTAAATAAGCAGGGTAGCACGTAACCTTATGAAGGATCTAGGGAGCCATTCCACTTGAAAATCCGTTTCGTGTAGCGGCGCTGACGTGCGCTTAAGTAAAACACGGCATGAAAAACAGATTTTTCAATGGTAATTTGATAAAAACGCGCCCAAAATAATTCTTCTAAAAAAATCTGCCGATACTATCTTTTTTGCAAAATTTTTATACAATTTTTAAAATCTTATTGGACCGGTTTGGAGAAAGTCGATTTGTCACTGGCAAGGCATTTGAAGAGCATAATCTGATATTTTTTTTAATATAAAATGCCTAGTATTTAAATTATTTCCGCTTTATGTTGATTTCAGACTGACAAAGTCACCGTGGCAAAAATCGATGGAACTGAGTTGTACACGGGGACATTCTATACAGTTGACCTGAAGTCCAGTGGACGTTTGACATGGTCAAATACTAAAGTCGGAAAAGGATATCATCTACAAGTCGTATACGGATCTGAGGCAGCTGATTACCAACCGGGGAAGAAATTTTGGAATGATTGTCAATGGATGATTATTCCGGCGGATGAAACTGGTTTCTATCAACTCGTTGTCAAGTCAAAGACACATGCTGTCGTCGCAACGGAAGGGTCAGCACCAAGTGGGAAATGGGTGAGCTTGTTCATGGATGCAGACAATGATGCTCAATATCAACCTGGAGGTGAAAGGAGAAATGACGCCCTCTGGAGTTTCAATACGGATCCGAAAACAACGGATAACAAATACAACACCATTTTTAATAAAGCGTTAGATTCGTTTTTTTTACGTTTTCGTGTCGCTCCAAAGACTCTGATCTTTTATCCTTGGAAACGTGACAATTTAGGCGCATCTTTTGAACGGAATTTCTATGCTCAGTCGATCGTACTTAAATGGAGCACTTTTCATTTTTACCTTAAAATTTTTTTAAAAAAAGTATTTTGCTAAAACTAAGATGTAATTCTGGTCTGAGCGTTATTATTACTAAAACATTGGATCAAAAGTTGTGCAGACAGGAGGATTCGAACCCGTGACAGTCGTGTGTGTCGATTTGAGCAGTGAAAAAGATCATAGTCTATCATTTTGACGATTTTTAATTGCAAATGATAACTGTAGGTACCCGAAGAGCGGGATCGTGACTTGGGCGACGACAGATGTCTCTGCTGGGAAGAAGTGGGTCGAGATTTACACAGGAGATATCGACCCTCCTACCAAATACAGTTCAAATGCAGACTACCTTTGGAAGTTCACTGCAGTCTCCTACAACCTCACTGGCTACATCTCTGATCTGAGCTCGGCAAAGAAGACTGTGGACTACTACAAAGATCGCTCTCAGAAAACATACTTGTTTCACTCCGCTGGTTTCCTTAACAAAGGAAATTTCTTGGCCAACGTGTCGACGGACCTGTACTTCAAAGGGATCCAAGATACTTATGTTTTGAAATTCAATCAAAACTTTAAGAATTTTCAAACCGTTTCATTGAGTGCCGAGCCTCTCCCTGGAAGTCTGCAAGCTTCAGGAGATCTAAAGGGCGGGGTCATCACGGCCTCTAACAAAAAATCATATCGATGGACGCAAGGGAAGGATTACTTCGTCGTACAGCCGAAAACATGTGTCAACGTGAGTGGGTATTACTTGAGGTTCAAAGGGGACGAACCATTCGACGCTTCACTCTCGGTATATATAGTTGTGATTATATGTATATGTGTATTCGTTGTAATAGGAATAGGGTAGCGCATAAACTTTGCCCCCCTTGGCAACCCGACTAGGGGGAGTCAAATAAAAAGTGAGACATGAATATTTGTAGAGAAACTTATTTCGGATCTAGGTAGCTATCCTGATTGAAAATCTGAAGTGCGTAGCTGCGCTGACGAACGCTCGAGTAAAAAAAATGGCCTGAAAAGACCCCCAAAAGTCAGCTTTGTTGACAAACTAATGCCCAAAATAATTTTTTCAAAAAATTCACCTTCTTTGCTATAATTGTATGCAATTTTTAAAATTTTGCTGGACCGGTTTGGAAAAAGTCAATCTTTTGGTATCAGGCATTTGAATAGAAAAATCTTCTTTTTTTTCTTTAAAATATGACTTGCCACTGAAAAATCGAGTTTCACCAAACTTTTACAATTTTTTTTTCTAAAATTGCATAAAGTTATAGCAAAAAAAGGTGGCATCGATAGATTTTTAGAAAATTATTTTTGGCATGTTTTTGGCAAGAAAAGCCGACCTTTGCGGGTCTCTTAATGCCATTTTTTACTTAAACGCTCGTCAGTGCCGCTGCGCGCATTGGATTTTTAGTCGGAATAGCTGCCTAGACCCGCAATATGATATTCTCTATTAAACGCATATCTTACTTTTATTTGCGCGACCCTGTATACTATGACAAATAATATGGTGAAATATTGCAGGTGTCAGGGGTGACGGAGCAAATGACCTTTGGAAGAGAATTGACCGGAAAGAAGCAACGAGTCATTGGGGACGCCGTGAAGTGGTACTTAAGTCAAACCAAATTTGATGGGACTTTGAAGACAGTGGAAAGGAATCGCGTCAACTATGGTATTAGTGGAACATTGACTGCAGATGCAGGACTGAGCGGAAACTCCTTTGAGGTCACTGAAATAGACTGTGACGAAGCTGCCGCCCTTACTGAATGGGATGACCCAGGAAAGGCAGATCCAAACGAATGAAATCTACATGAAAATTTAAAACACTTACATTCTGAGAATTTTACATTTGTTTTTGATTCTAAATTTTCTCTTTCTGTTAAATCTGGTACAAGAATAAATGAATTACTTCTGGCATCTATAAACTGTGAATCTAGTGTGCTTGGCACTCGTGATAGTCAAATCTAATTACGGTCACTGTCAGTGACACATACGAGTAAATCGATTTATCTTTCTAACGTTTAATGCGTGGGCAATAAACGTAAGACGTGACATTCACCCTGGCAAATCATGGGTTAAATCACGTGCCGTCTCCACCGTTTTTCATTTCACGTCAAAGTTGAGAGGCACCCATTAGACGGATTCTAGTAAATTCTGAAAATATTCAAAAGAATTATTTTAGTCAAAATTTTATGTTTCCTTAAGTTTTCTAATATACCCTATCAAAATCTTGACGGAAAAAATTATTTCGAATTTTCTCAATATCTTTTGTAATGCGTCTACGGGGCACCTGTCAACATTGCTGTCCAAAGAGGCGTGTCGGTATATAAAAATAATATTATTTTACTCTGCACTTTTTTTCTTAAAAAATAAAATCTTTTAAAATGAAATTTTGAGTGTTGCGTGAGCTAATGACATTTTTGAGAGTTTGGGACAACGGTCTACCAGAAAAAAAAAGTTATGTTGAGATCGGAGAGAATCACTCCAAATTGTCCCCTCGTCAGTGAAAACAAGACTCCGTAAGGATGTTGGCGCCAACCTGAAAGTGCGGCATCAAAACTTGGTGGTAACGATGTAATTTTAGCGAGAATTCCTGCTTAAAAAGAATGGTACTGCCCATGAAAAATATTCTGCGCTCGTCAGCGCCACTACGCACATCGGACTTTAAACCGGCAGAGCTCCCTAGATCTTTTATTTAGATTCTCTACAAAATACTCTCTCAAGTAAAATCAAATAAAATTGGAAAAAATATTTTTGAGATTTTATATTCAGTCAATTCAACTCAACATGTTTCTTTGTAAATAAATAAATACATTTTTTTTTGATTTTTAAAGGACCAGAGGTCAGAGGTCACTGTTACTACGGTCATTGATTCTCCTTTCCCTTGCCAACTACAACGTGCCATCCGTTCGGACCAAAATTTAGAAATCCCTTCGTCCCATCTGGACCTCGTGGTTGACGAATGACGCCATTTAAGACAATGGTTCCTTCAGATGACCTCGTAGTTGCCATTCGGCGTTGAAGCCAAGCACTTGTACCGCTAGCTGATTCTGTTCCCTCGCAGTAGCTGTTAGACTTTTGTCTCGACCTTGGCGGTTGGTCGCTCGGCAGTGTTGCCAAACTATTTCGATGCAGTGTAGGATTGAAGCCACCGATACTCGGACGCCCTCTAGTACTGGGACTCCCACTTTTTTTGTAGTTCATTAACGTTGGGAGCGGGAGGGATCCTCTTCGAGCGGCGGCTGCAAATGTGATACACCCTATATCTTCATTCGAGAATTTTCTATCAAATAAATTCGGAATTTTCGACGCCGTTTGACCTTGACCTTGACCTTGGGTCGATAAACTTCCATTACGACTTCCCGGCTTTCCGCTTCCCGCGCTGTCGTTTCGTGTCCTTTTGCTCCGATTTCCGCTTCCAACATTCTTCATACTCTCACTGTAAAAAATTAAAAGAATTAGTGTACTGATACCTACGTTTATCGAATAGGGTAGAGTGGGCTAATTCGCTCCATCTTCTAATAACATGTAAATGTGGGTTAGAAAATGTATATTTCTGTATTTTTATGTACTTACCGGTTGAACAGTTCACCGGCTGTCAAATCAATAGATGGTCGAGGTGTATTGTTCGGAGTGCAAGTACGGGACGTCGGAAGCGCTTTTAGGTAAGGTGTCAACGGTTCCATTCTTCTGACTTTGGTATCTTCCAAATTGACATCCAGTTTCAGTGAAAGTTTCAGAGCTTCAAGGATTGTAGGGAAATCTTTGGATATTTGCTTTACTTTTCTAAGTCCAGCCACCAATTTCAGGGATACGTATCCATCGGAGCGTCGACGAATGTGCTTCAACAGAAATCCATCCTTCGCCAATTCCTCATCAGAAAACATTGTTTCGAGTTGCGTCACCAGTTTTTCAGTCACAAGCGCTCTCTCTTCTTCGCTTTGACCAATATTCTCTTCGCTTGTGTCAGATCCGCCGCTCCGTCTTCTGGAATAATGTGCTTCGCGTAGGTTTGCTTCACAATGGACATTTTTTTCGGGTTCGAGTAAAGTTGCTTCGTTTGGGGTTGCTTCACTTCGTTGAGCATCACATAGTTGCGCTTCACAAGGTAAAACTTCAGACGGTGATGCTTCATACGACAATGCTTCCTGCGAAATAGCTTCGTCGTTGCCATGACAACCTTCCGTTTCATTATCGTCACTGTTAGAAACTTGGACGCCGCCATCCGTTTCTGCTTCATCTGACGAAGCACGCGCACTACTGTGAGAACCCACGTCGTCATGACCAGAATCTCCTTCTAAATCAAATTCAGCAATTTTCGTACGCGAAACTGTTATGTCTGACTCAAAATCCGTTTCCGTCATTTCCGATGTCGCCATGGTAACACTTTCGGGCTCTATTTGAATCGACTTGTCCGTTTTCTGACTGAATTTGATGAAAATCTCAAGAAATCCAAGCAAGTAGCTTCCAAGTGTTGTAAAAATAGTCTGAATATTTTCGGCAATAATCCTGACAGAAGATTTTGACTTTGTGACCTCGGAAGTCACGCCAGAGGTCAAACTTCCGCCTCGTTTAGATCTCCTTCTATTTGGCATGGTGTTAGTTAGTAAAAATATAAAATACGTACTCTGGTAATAAATTAAATTAAGCGTTTGGGCTTTGGATAAATTATGTACAGAAAATAAATGAAATCTGGACTTTCCGCATTTACCAATTGTGGAAACAAAATTAGGAAATAAAATTGCGAAAGAGTAAGGAAACAGTTCCAAAGGGTGGACGCGATGACAAATTGGAACTGGAACTGATGCAATAATATTGAGGCGTATTTGTATGTGGATTTGCATATGGTGTAGCTAAAAGCCACCATTATGTTTGTATTTATTGTTATTGCTCTACTATTGTTATCTCACTATTAACCTGATGCGCAGTTTGAGTCAAACGAAATAATCCGATAACCTCGAACTTGAGAGAGAGACCGATGGAATAAACCTTTGAATTATAAATTACGTGACATGACATGAATGCATGCATGTATTTCACGCAAAGTAAGTATTAGAAAAAAGTAGGCTAATTGGCCCAAAGTGTCCCAACATGCCCGAAGTGTCTCAATATACCCCAAATGCCCTAATATGACAACAATATAAACCCGGTAAGTCTAATATGCCCCCGGTATCTCAGTATACCCCAAGTGCCCCGAATTCCCAAAACTGTTCAAATGTGCCACTATATGTGCTGAATTTGATACTGGGACACTCGGGGAATATTGGAAATATGCCCCGATTGTCGCAATATGCCCTGAGTGTCCAAATATGCCCCAAGTGTCCGAATATTCCCCAAATGTCCCGATATGCGCTAAGTGTTCCAGTATGCCAAGTCTCCCAATATACCCTAAATGTCCTAATTTTCTAGTGTTCTAATATACCTTAAGTATCCAATTTGCCCCAAATGTTCCAATATGCCCCCATGGGTCCTAGTATGCCCCAATTGTCCCAAGGCGCCCCAAGTGTGCCAAGGCGCCCCAAGTGTCCCAGTATGCCCCAAAAGTCCTAATTTTCATCAAATGTCCCAATCTGAATAACGTGTGCCAATATCCGTCAAGTGTTCAAATAAGCCCTAGTGTCCCAACGCGCCCAAGGTGTCCCAATATCCGTCAAGTGTCTGAATTTGAACAAAGTGTCCTAATTTTCTCCAACTGTCCAAATAAGCCCCAATTGTCCCGATATACCACTAACCACTAATATGCCCCTAGTGTCCCATAATGCCCTAAGTGTCCAAATATGCAACCAGTGGCCCAATATACCCCGGGTGACCCAATATGCCCAATATCCCCAAATTGCCTCAATATGCAACATTCATAACACCATGGTTACACTGGTCTTGTTATCTCCATTTGTTGTGCTGAATTTTATGACAGAATTCAGGTACCACACATTGTGAGTCAAATCATGGCTTATTGTCTATTTGCAGGTTTTCACCTCAATTTGACAAATTCAGTACTGCGCTATCACCACACTACAGACTACACAGAAATGGTCAAAGTCAAATTAGGACATATTAGCCTACTCTCCCTTACGAGTAATACCTATGTAAGTCAACAAAGGAAATTGCGGGGAGACAACAAGTGTTGACGTTTTGCTCGGACCGGTACGCGTACACGGTGTGAGTGTGACTTTGGTTAATCTAATCGGACAAACACACAAGACAGAATTACCGTCAATAAAATTCGCACATGTTTTTCTGTGGTTTTGATTTCTGCGACGTATTAGTTTCTTTATTTGCACAGCTTATGATGACTCAATTATCACCTTTTATTACTCAATCCCAGCTTCGCATTTCATTTTCATTTATGTATTTATTCAATAAAATTGTACATGACTGATAGTAATGTAAAAATAAACACTCAATAATCAATTCACAGATTTCGAATATTCTGATTGTCACTGCTTGAAAATTAATGAATAATTAATACACTTTATTTTTTTCCACGGAGACACTTTTAAGGATAATAATGTACAGGGTGATTCATTAGTAGCACATTTTTACTTTATTATACAATCTAAAATAAATGCCAGATCGCGGACACAATTCTTACTATTTACTGGAAGTGAGTTGTAAGATGTTATGGACCACCCTGTAAATAATAATGCATTAATGTATGAGCTGTGAGCACTTGTGTGTGTCAAAAATAAAAAGTAAACACTTATGTTTTAATGATGGATCGTGCCGGAGAATACGTAAATAATAAATGAAGAAATTTTGAAGTATTCCAGTAATTGGATTCCATCGTTAAAGATAAATATTCCGGGCAATAAACCACAAAAATAGTCTCGTAATTTCCACTACGGAAAATTATTAACTAATTGATTTCCCGTAACGTAACATCGAATGAAAATAAATAGATGGACAGGTTTGAACGATTATATCGGGCACTAGAGAGATTGTGAATACAATTAAGGTAATATTAGATAATCGTAGTGAAGTCATGGCTTATCGTCTATCTCTACGAGGGGAAAACCGTCAACCCTCCTTTGCAGGTTCAGAATTCACCTCATTTTGATGAATGCATTACTTCACTACCACACTACATCAATTTTTTTTTCAGTATCCTCGTTTTACCCAACTTTCCTACCCCATTCGCATACTTACTGATTTTGAAAGAGGAAAGTAGGAAAAACCCCTGCGAGTGCAAGGTAAAAAACCTGACGGTAGAGGAAAAATCAGACAGATATTTTTCTTACAAATCCCAATATGTTAACGTCATTTCGTATTCTATGGAAATCTCTTATGGTCAGAAGAGAACAAGAAGAATTTGAATATTTTATGAACTAAACCTTGGAAGAAATTGCTCTTGACACATCGTTTCGTAAATATTCACTTTCCTTGGAATCAGATCCACGTCCACTCGTATCCAACTCACTCGTGTAACTCCCAAGCACTTATTGATTTTATTAGACAAGAAGAGCATGTAAAGCAGACTCATCTGCGTCTCGGTCTTCTTCTCGGTTTTATTTTACATCACACCAAGTCCTCGTCCACATCCGATCCGAAAGTCGGAATCCGAATACACAGCAATTTATTCAAATTTAAAATTAATTTAGGCCAGCCCGGCTGTAGAAATAATTAATTAAAATGCCACCACCACCACCATTGGGTGATTCCCCAATGTCTGAATTAAGACAATTACAATCAAAAGCAAATACAAAAACCAATGAGGTAAAATTTTACTTATTTTTTTTAAATCAATTTTTTTCCCAATTTTGAAGAATTTATTAAGCGTTTTTTATTTTCTTGCAGTCTCTGGAAGCCACACGTCGTATGGTCACATATTTGGAAGAGGTGAAATAGTTTTTTGTTAAAATTCCATACATTTTTTTTAGTTTTGGTCAAATTTGTACAAATTACAAAATATTTCTGTCCAATACTAATTTATTTATGAATATTTATAGTCCAAAGAAGCCGGTATATTGACATTGGTGGCAATGGATGATCAAGGAGGTAAACAAACAATGGATTGACTTAAATTTGAAAAAAAAAATTTGCACCTATTAAATTTTAACCCGATTTTTTTATGATTAGAACAATTGGACCACATTGAGGGAGGGATGACACAAATTAATCAGGACATGATTCAAGCTGCGAGTAATTTAGAAGGAATGAAAAAATTCATGGGACTTTTTGTACTTCCATGGAAAAAGTAAAACTAAATTAGATTTATATACAGGGTGGATCATAAAATTAGTAACACTGTTGCGGAAAAATTAATAACACAGTGCATTTTAATTATGAACCTCCCTGTCAGCGCCAAACCACATTATTTATACTTAATTTTTGAATCAATGTAGAGATAAATCCTTCAAAAAAGATGCTGGGATTTGGAAAGCCAATGGTGACGGTAAAAGTTCTGGAACCAATCAACCAGTAATGGAATCAGCTGTACCTACATATGGTGGATATATAGCCAAGTGGGTTTCTAATATTTTGAATATTTTTTTAAATGGTTTTAGAAATAATATTTTTTTAATATTTTTTAGAATCACAAATGATGAACGTGAAGATGAAATGGAGAATAATATGTTGCAAGTGTCGATGATGCTGAGTAATTGTAAACACATGGCGCAAGATATTGGAGCTGAGATAGACGCACAGAATGGACAAATTGAACGGTTAAATCAACAAGTGAGTCAATTTATATTTCGAATGACCTTTGACCCTTTCTTGAAATTTACGGGTCAACAAATGAAGGTCACAATACTAATGTTCGTGTGTACTAATTAACCACTCAATTTTGCTATTTTTGCAATTGCAGAGCGCATCGAACCAAATCCACGTGGAAGCAGCTAACGTACTAACAGGGCAATTGCTCAAGAAATAATTAATTGATGGAGAGAAATATCACTTAAATATTTTCCTCTTTAGACTATTCTTAATTCAATTGTAAATGTCGTACAATTTTTGTGTCCCTCTCAAATTGTCCGCTTCCCCGCCATGTCGTGTCCAAGCTGGCATTCAAAACTATTAACTTAAACCATATCCTGGGCCTCCTACACTTGGGACACGGACGCAAATCCGGTTCGAAGGACCACAATCATTAATTTTTATGCGTGAAATCAATCCAGAGCTTACTTCCTTTGAAAGCTCGACTGTACTAGAATGTTATGTCGTTCTAATTAGATAATGGAGTGTCGTTCTAATTTAAATACGAACGGTCAAATTGAAGTCTAAGTTTTGCCAGGAGATAATACAAAAAAGAGGAGAGACTTCTTTTATCTTTTAAGACTGTAAACGAGAACTTACGGCCTATTTAGTTCTGGACAGTTGAGTGAGTAATGGGTCATGAATTATGGCCATCCTTGTATACGATATTATGAAGGCGATTCTTTATTCGTCAAAATTTCTTCAAAATCTATGTAGCTTATATTGCTGCAAATCAATGTACCTGCTGATATCAATACAACTTAACCCAACTATATGCAAATTCTAAATGTGATACACTGTGATAAATGTATTTTGTTGTCTCGTGTCAATTGTCGTGTCTTGTCAATGTTAATGTCAATGTCAATTGAGTTGTTGCTACTTGGAAGGACATGTCATGTTGGCTGTTCTCTCGCAACGAATAAATTATTAACCCCAATATGTTGAGATGTACACTTTCTTCCCATCATTTACATGTCATTACATGAAATTACATGTCACGCATTTCAAATGGTCCGTAAGAGATTGTACGGATTCTGAATAATTACAAATCTAAGACACGAATTCTGAACCTCCATGTAAATTAAGATTTTCCTAGAATACCGTAATAGGGATAGGGCAAAACATTATGGACCACCTCGTATACTATAGGCATGGTACATGGTACATATTTGGAAATGCATTTATTGGTGTACATGTGCACTCAATTGATTACCTTACATTCTAGACACCTTTATTTTTTATAATTTATACGTAGGTTCATGTACGAATTGACGTGGACACGGATGTCTCATGCAATTTTCACAATATATTACTTTATGTCCCGTTCACGTCATTCAGTTACTAATACAGGGCGGATCATAATCCATGCACTTTTTTTTCTGAAATATTACACCATCGGACTAACGGGCTACGTACGGGCCAAAAGGGTAAAACAAATGAATCGCACTGTACATGAACTAATGTCTGTTTATCATACACTTGGCACTTGGTTGATAAAGAGTGCGTTGACGTACATGCAATATCAGTGTCAGGCATCATAAAAAATTATCAATAGTCAAACTGTACATACAAGATAGGCAAAAATGACTCTTATATAACCCTCATGATTCCTGACTAATCTACGTGTACCTAAGGGTAGGAGTAAAATTTAAAAATTGCTCTCTACTGCCAAACTTCTCACGAATTTATTCGAATAAATTTTGCTTCTAAAAATTTGTACCCTTAACAGTGTTTGGAGCAGGAGACAATCAGGACGAAAAAAGCGAGCACAATACTAAATAAATAAAATGTCAGTGGTCGACGCCGAATTTGAATTCACGAGTTTTGTGACTGGCGGGAAAGGTTTGACGGAAAGTCAAGTTTTGGCAAAAATCGGCCGTGCTAAAGAATTTGATCGAATTCCGCACCCAATATTTGAAGACTCCGTTGAAGAAATTTGGAAAGCTAGATTGGCCAAGAATCCAAAATTATTCAACGGGTCGAAATTTCGTCTACATTCGTTCAACTTTGATAAGAATGGGATAGCGGGAGCGGGACCGACCCTTACGTTAGAAATCGGACTGACTTCATATAAGGATTTTCTTGGGACGAATTGTTCTCCAAATAATGAGAAACTTCGTCAAGATGGCATCGAGAAATATGGACAAAGTCAAGTGTTCTTGTCCGATGCTTTGGCAGTCGGAGTCCTCGTCGAGACTTCGGATAAGAGGTTTCTGATTATAGAAAGGAGTCAATATGTGAGTGAGGCTCAAGGATTACTCGACGGTCCTGGTGGTCATGCAGAGCCAGAGGTAAGAAAAAATAAAAGTCTTAGAATTTTCTGAAAAATTCCGCGTAGTCTCGACGACATTGGTCACGTTTCGGTCACTGGTGAAATTTTTAACACAGTTGAGCATGGACATTCCATGCAACC
>JAQFYE010002867.1:0-16781 GCA_034694305.1 Protaphorura glebata
TTGTAATTTCCATGGTGCACAATTCTTCGTTTACAGTTTTGAAGTGGAGGTTTTATCTCGGTGTACATAGAAGTCTTTTAGACTTTAGTAATAGGCGTATAGGTTATTTATATATAACTCTGATCGTGACGGGAGTAGATGGTGATATTTTTAGTCATTGTATGTAATTGCGTGTTATATATTTTATTGCCTGATTTTGTTGAAATGAGAACCTGTTTATTATTGGAAATTATGGTGGAATAAAATAATTTCTGAATAGTAGGAGTAGGAAACTAGGAATCGAATAAAACTTAACTTTTTTCAAAAAAAAAAAAAAAAAAATTATACTACATATAACATTTTTATGTAGTATAAATAATGGCTAGTTAGTTGGGACATAAATACTGTCCACAGTAGAAGGAATGGTTGGCCACATTGGCTACGAGTCCATGTCTTTCCTGTTCAGTTTCGTCAATGTCGTTTCCTTATTTTCTTCATGTGCGATGTGCGTAATTTGGAGACCGGAAAAGCGGAAACCACAGGATGTATGATTTCTGACGATTAAAATCATAACTAGCAAAACCGGTTACTCAAAAATTAATAATAAAACTCAGAATTCCACTTGTCGGTTGCGGTCATGGATTCATGGAAAGAAAAATGTTAGTTAATAAGCCTGGGTAGTATGCCTCCGCAGTTTGAGTAAATTCTTAGGTGAAACACATTCATATCTGAATAGTTTGTAACTGATTGGAAGGTTTCCCAAAATTCAGATTTATTTATTCGGAAATATTGATACCTACACGCGGCGTTGAATTGAAATGGCGTGTGTTCCATGCTGTGGGTACTCACTTCAGGGCGGAGCTCATTCCGTCGGTATAGCACAAATTGTAAGTCTATTCGAGCTGACATTGGCCAGATTTTCATATGTAACGTTGTGTATCCCCAGAGCCAAATGCTACTTTTTATGCTGTGTTACAAAAGAAAGTCCAAAAAAATTCGGCCCTTAGGGCTGATTGTCAATTTTGTGATTCATATCAGAGTGCAGCTTTAAATACGGAAGGGAATTATCTGGTTTTTAAGCTAATGTTGTCAAGGAAAGTAAAAATATAATGTTAACCTAATCCCAAAACAGAAATTAAGGGACGATTTTTTCATGTGCCCAAAGGCGCAAAAATCCTAGCTCCGGCTCTGTGTATCGGCGGGATACAGTATCCCGCCATTGCTCCCATGACGCATCAGTGCTGAGAAGCTATGATGTCACGTGGTCACGTGGGCCAAATCCACGCAATATCTATCGATAAACGCCGGTTATTGGTACGCAGTGGCTTATAGCAGATTTAAGGGCCACATTCACAGATACCTCTGTTTCTGCAGGTTTCGTCCATGATTTTGATAATGATTGGGACTTATCAAACGCTGTGGATCGTGGAAGTCCGCAGTTGGTTTGTGTCAGGAGTGATTCTAGGTGACAAAATATTCATCACCCTGTACTTCATGGGAATCGCCCTATCTCTGTCCTCAGGAATTCTTCTCATTGTCACTGCGCTTTGGGTAAGACAAGGACATATTCGATATTCGCCGTTTTCAATACGGTGGACCAGAATTGCCATTGAACAAAGGCCATTATATGTATGACCCTTATTTTAAACATTTAGCGTGAAACTCGAAAATGCAAAATCTGGATCTGTATGACAGGGACGTCCAACCTTTCTTTTCTGATTGCTCTGATCGTGGCTATTATTTGCGAATATGATATTTAGACATATTTGACTCTAATCGGCTGGATAATTGCTCAATTTTACTTTCTTTGTGTGGTCCAAGCATTCATGAGGGAATTGAAGAGCGGGCATGAAGATGATCCTATTCATCTTCCCACCGAGCCAGTAGCAAATTAATTAAACCAACTCTTATAAATAGACACTATACCAGGGGTACCTTCCCTAGGCTAAATACACAGGAATCCATTCTGTCTTCGGAAAAAGTACCTAGTACAGACTCCATTTAGTGTGTAATATTTTTGGAGATTAAATCTGGAGTTTTAATCCACCTTAATTCCGTATATTTTTATTTGATAGAACTCTCCATCTAACTATATTGTGGTTACATCCGTAGGTCAAATGAGAAGGAATCTTATTTCGTGGGTAAATTATATGTATGCAAGGAGTGGGATTTCATTTGACCAGTGGTACTTAATTTTTACGTGCGACGAAACTATTTTTTTTGTCCACAGTTTTTCTCTACTTCTAGGGGTACATTCTCTAGGCCTACTGATTTAGGAAAAGGAAACTGGGAGAAACCCCTGTGTATGTAAGGGAACAACTTCACAGTATAGCATTAATAATAAAAATCCTACGTGTTTGTTTGGGGCTAGTTTAGATATTTCCTGGTTTTCAAATACGTAGTCTCAAGAGGGATGCTCTGTAGGTACTTAGAATGGATTCAAACGTATCCTGTTGAATTCATTTCGATTTTCCATGTTTTATCCCTTGTGAGAACAAGAAATCCCTGCATAGAAATGTATATCTCACATTTAAATATGTTTGCCCAATCTCAATACCAATATTATAGTCAAGACAGGAAGGGAATAGTAACATGGCATGAACAACTACCAAATACTTTTTCCTTTGCAAGCGTGCAATGAGATGCCTTCATACATATTCATGAAGATTACGTTGGAATTACGTCACACCCACCACCATCGCTTAGCTCACTTAATTCAATTGCATAGTATAATGCCAGTGGTAGGTTGACCGGCAGTGTTTGTAATAGAAATATAGTGTGCACACCTCAGATTACTCCCTTGTGAGTTCGCCGTGTCTCTTTTTGTGTCGCTAAATTCAAATCGTAGATTCGCCGGCTCCAGAAATTGTGAAGGAAATTGGACCTGATTTGACAACTGAAAAGTGAGCAGTGAGCAGTGGAAAACTGAAGTAGACATTTCTGACTGACTTTTCGGTCAGGTCGTGGGGTTCAAATGTTCAAGATCAAAGAGACTGATTACAAAATGGCCCTGAGCACGGTCACGCCGAAAACAATTCCCAAGCGGGTAATTTCATTGTATTTTTTAATCATATTCAAAATAAAATGTACTAATCAATTGTCACTTGTAATGAAAGATCCTTATTCAGTGACAATTCCGCATGAAAATTTTGGGAGTTGCATAGTTTTTCAAAAATTCATATAATTTTTGAAAAATAATTTGAATGAATTGAGCAATAATACGGAATTTCTGGACTCCAATTTATATTTTCGTTGTAAATTCACAAAAAGGCTCGAATAACTTGAAGTAAATTCTGAATTCAAGTTGACTTAGGTGTATTTTCATATAACTAAACTTGCAATTTCAGTTTATACCTAAAACCTGTAGAAATGTTGGTATATTTATTTGTTATTATAATTTGTTGGTATATTTTGAACGTAAATTCAGTAAAAAAAACTAAAAAAATTGCAGACAATTCTAAGTTCAAGTTTATTTATATTGCATTTTCAAATGACTAAACTTGCAACTAAATTATATACCTGGAACCATAAAAACTATTGGTATATTTTATCTGTAATGGTTTTTTTTTAGTATGTTAAATCACTGATAATAAAACTGAATAATTTTTAGTCAATTTTTTCACGATGATTTTGGGTGTATTTTCAAATTACTCAACTAATAATTGCGATTTATACCTAAAACCTTTAGAAATGTTGGTATATTTATGTTTATTAGTTATATAATTATTCTAGGCATATTTTTTTGCATCATAATCACTGATTTCGATAGTATTTCCAAATGCCTAAACTGCAATTGCATATGTACCTGAAACATTGAAAATTATTGGTTCATTTATTTGCTATATTAAAATTGTTGGTTATATTTTTTGTCAAATCACTAATATAAGTCAAAAATTTACTGTTAATTTTAAACTCATATTTTTTTCGACAGTATTTTCCAATGAATTGCAGTTTATACCTAAAACCTTGAAAGTTCTTGGTTTATTTATTGACTTTATACTTGTTGGTATACTTTTAAAGCCTAATCGCTAACATAATTGAGCAGTTCACGTGCTGCCCATTGTACACTAACGTTTTTTCAGTAGTGTTTCCAATGACGAGTCCGATTTATGTAATTTGTACCTAAAACATTTGTTATATAATTGTTGTAATGTCAAATCACTATTCTGAACTCAATTTATTTTAGGATTGTATTTTCAAGTCTAAACGGCAGTTTCAATTTTATACCTAAAATCTTTTGAGAATTATTGATACGTTCATTTGTTATAAATATAATTGTTGATACATTTTGGAAGTAAAATAACTAAATACGGAATAATGTCGAGGTTTTAACAAAACAAAATTAATTATTTGAAAGGGTTTTTTTTTAATTGACAAGGAAAGAGATTTTGTTTACTGTTACCTAAATTAATTTAAAATGATTGTCCTTACTTCGTTTGGTTGCTGAGCTAAAAGATCCTGACTTTTTTAATAGAAAATAAAGACGTGACTGAGAATTTCTAACGCTTGACCTGTCCATGTCAAATTTAACATTACATTAGTCTGGGGGACAAGTCGGGAAGAAAAAACCGATCGGGCGGTGCTGTGGCCTCTTAACTCTTAAACGTCCAAGCTGTTTTTTGACTTATTGGTATGTGTTCTTCATTGTAAAATTTGACCTGGAGAGGTCAAACACTGGAATTTTTGAATGAAGTTTTTTAAATGACAAAATTAAGAATTTTAGATCCCGTTAGAAGAAAGTGGGATTATTTTGGATTGACTAATTCAGGTCATACTAACTCTGTCCGTTTTATTGTTTTGGGGCCCACGATCGATTCCAATTTGCTAAACTCCTTTGACAAACTGCTTGAAAATAATCTAATTTCACGGGAAAATATACCTATGTAATGTATGGGTTGAAATTTGATTTGACCAATGGTAGTAATTTTTACGTGCGACGAATTGTTTTCCTTGTATGCAGTTTTCCTCTTCTACTAGTGGTACCTTCGGTAGGCCAAATTGATAGGAACCCAACGCACGCCTTTCCGGAAGGAGTACTGAGCGATATTTTTCTATCCGGCCAATTTCAATAAATAATTTGTTTTGTAAGTAATGGTTTTCCTCGGCTGGAAATTATTTTTATTATTTAGGGTACCTGCGGTAGGCGTTAATTAAAAGGAATCGTATCCGTGACATAACTGGAGGGGAATCCTTGGGTGATCGTTTGGGGCAACGTTAGATATTTCCCTCCTTTCCCAAACATGGTCACACGGTCACAAGGGATGCTCTGCAGGCACCATGCGTATATTCCATGAGAAATTGCATTATTTTAATATTGAGTTCAGAACGTTAAATAATTTCAAGCCATCTTCAATTCTCCCATTCAAACACGGAAAATTGAAATGTTGAATTAACTAAACGTTTGAAATTGAATTGAATGTTGAACACGTTTTATTTATTTCATTTCAAGGCGTTAAGGTTTATGTTATCGTTTTAAATTAATTTTGACTTTCCATGTTTAATGGTGTGTAAAGACGACAAGCACTCGATAGAAATGTATATTTCACATTTTAATGGGAATATCGTATACGAATACTATAGTTCTGACAGCGTCTGAATGGTAACATGGCATGAACAAATACACTCTGATTTATTTTCAAACGTACACCGAGATGGCTTCATTCTTATGCATGAATATCATATTAGAATGACGTCACAATAGGTCCCATCGCATCGCTTAGCACATCAAATTTGGTGGCACAGTTTTCCGTTCGCTGGTTGATGGTGTCACTACACTATTCACTAATAGAATTAAATTGTGAGCAGCTCAGGAAATTCCCTTGTGAGTTATCCGTGTCTCTTTTCGTGTCGCTAAATTCAAATTGAAGAATCGCCGGCTCCTTGAAATTGTGAGTGAAAAAATTGAGCAGTGATCTGAGAAACTGAAAACTGATCAGTTTCCTTGGTCAGGGGTTGAAGATGTTTGAATTGAAAAATAAAGATTATAAAATGGCATTGGACATCGTTCAAAACCAACCGATTCGGAATCGGGTAATTTTATTGTATTTTTATAACCATATTCAACACGAAAAGTACTAATCAATTGTCACTTGTAATGGAAGTTTGTCATTCAGTGACAGTTACCAAAATCCCATGACAATGTCAGGAGTTGTAGAGTTTTTCAAAACTTTTTATAATTTTTGAAAATTAAATTGAGTGAATTGAGCTATACTACGGAATTTTTTGGATTCAATTTATATTTGTGTTGTAAAGTCACAAAAAGACCCGAATAATTTGAAGTAAATTCTAAATTCACGTTAGTTTTGAATTTTCCTATAACTAGACTTGGCATTAAAATGTATACCTAAAACCTTGAGAATTGTTGGTATATTTATTTGTTAGTTATATAACTTGTTGGTATGTTTTGGATGCAAATTCATTAAGAAATACTGAATAATTTGTAGACAAATCCAAGTTCAAGTTGATTTCCATTGCATTTTCAAATGACTAAACTTGCAATTAAATTTTATACCTTGAACCTTTAAAATTGTTTGTATTTTATCTAAGACGTAATCGTTTGTATATTTTTAATATGTTAAATCACTGAAAAAAATAGAGAATAATTTTCAGTCAATTCATTCACGTTGTTTTTGGGTGTATTTTCAAATTACTAAACTAATATTTGCGATTTATACCTAAAACCTTGAGAAATGTTGGTATATTTATATTTATTTGTTATACAATTGTTCTAAAAAAATTTACATCAAATCACTAATATGTATAATGAACAATATACAAAGCTCAACTTCTTTTTGATAGTATTTCCAAATGACTGTAATTGCAGTTTATACCTAAAACATTAAAAATTATTGGTTCATTTATTCGCCATGGTACAATTGTTGGTATATTTTTTGTAAAATCACTAATATAAGTGAACAATTTACTGTCAATTTTAAACTCATATTTTTTGTTCAAAATACTTTCCAGTTTATACCTAAAACCTTAAAAGTTATTGGTTTATTTATTGGCTATCTAATTGTTGGTATACTTTTAAAGCCAAATCACGTCGTAACATAATAGTACAATTCACTTACTGGCAATTGTATACTCAAATTTTTTTTTCTGTAGTGATTTATGCAATTTATACCTAAAACCTTGACACAAGTTGGCATTCTCACTATTCTGAACTCGATTTATTTTTGGATTGTATTTTCAAAAGTCTAAACGGCAGTTGCAATTTTATACCTAAAACCTTGAGGATTGTTGGTATGTTTATTTGTTATACATTACATGTAATTGTTGGTATATTTTGGAAGTAAAATAACTAAACGTAGAAAAATGTGGAGGTTTTGTTTTTTTAAATTAATTGACCCGAAGACAGATTTTTTTTAATGTTACCTAAATTGATTTAAAATGATTGTCCTTACTTCGTTTGGGTGCAGATCTAAAGGCCTGACCTATTTAATGGAAAATAGAGCGTAGAGAATTTCCAAAGTTTGACCTTTCCATGTCAAATTTAACATTACATTAGACAGGAGGACAAGGAAGAAGAAACCCATTGGGCGGTGCAATGGCCTCTCAAGGAATACATGGTAAAATCTTTCTTCGTCTTGCTATGTGTAGTCCATTGTAAAATTTGACTTGGAGAGGTCAAACACTAAAAATTTTCAGTGAAGTCTTTTGGATGACTTTAAGAATTTGAGGTATCCTTTGAAGTAAGTACGATTATTTTGGATTGACTAATTTAGGCTCAGGAATTAACTTTATCAGTTTTATTGTTGTGGGGTCCACGACCTATTCGAATTTGCTAAACTCCTTTGTCATTCAACTTTCATTTAAATAGAAAACTATCATCTCGGGAGGATGTTGGTATGATGGGGACGAAAACTGTCATTATAACATGGGCATTACAAAATCTTACTTTAACACGCAAGTCAAGGTTAAGGGAAAATGGTACTGGACAACACCAATTGACAAGATATTTGGTCGCAAAGTCGGACCAAAAGGACATTATCTATACAGAGTCAAATATGTAGATTACCCCAAGTAAGTATTTTTTATTTTATAACAATGGTTCCATTTTTAGTCATAACCAAAACTTGTTCTACTTCATTATGGTGAGGGTTCGATTCCCTTGGGCAGACAATCAGTCCTGATTTCTTTCACTACACGTCGTCAGAATATGTCAAGATTTTCAATCCCATTATTGCATTTTCCGTCTCGAAGCTTATTTTTCAGTGTCAAGTTATCCAATTTACTAGACCACTACTAGGGGTACTTTCCCTAAGACAAACGAAATACAAAACAGTCTCTTGTACGGAACTCCATTTGACCTGAGTTTTTATCTTTATATGATTTTTAAATGAATTTTGAATTTGTTTGAATTTTTTGACAGAGTTTCGGAAAACATGGTTCCAGCGGACCGCTTTAAAATTGGGGATAACAATCGACTCAAATTAAGAAGATTCACATATCGTATGGGGAAGCAAAATGAGAGAAAGGGTTATGGAAAGAGGAAGAGTCTACGCATTCAGGCAAGGCGAGAGGCGGAGAACCATGATAAGGCCAAGGTAATGAGAAAATATAAACCCGGCCTTTCTAACCCTACTCGCGCTATTCCGTGATAATTAAGGTCATTTTAATAATTTATTTTTTTGAATTAACTCTTTGTAGTCAGCCGAAGTTGCGTCCAAAAGTCGTGGGTCAAGAGGCGCAGTTTCAAACGTCGACACAGACAGAGTTTACGAAGTTGAAAGAATCTTGAACAAGAAAAAGGGCCAAAATGGAGATTACGTCTACCAAATAAAATGGATTGGTTGGCCGGAGTGAGTTCTGATTCATTCACTTTTTTTTTTTTAAATATTCTCTAGTTTTTTCGTTTTTTAAATATTTTGAATTGTTTGTTTTTTAAAAACTATTTAGCTCGAAAACTAGTAGCTTGTCTTAGTCCTTGCTCTTTCGCTGTCCTGGGGTTCAATTCCTTGGATTTATATTTTAATTTTGCTTACTTTAGAATTTTGTTCCCATTGTCTTTCCCTTCTACAAGGGTACCTTCCTTAGGCAGAACGGAAAGTAACCCATCGTCTCCCGTCTACTGTATTTGTCCGAATATGCGTTTTATTTACTTTAGTCTGTTTTTTCCATGGCTCAGTACTTCTTATCATTTCTCTACGTGGAGGGTTCAATTCTTTGGACAGACAATGACCGGCGGTCCATTAAAATGTGCCAACACTGAAGGATAAGGTACCTTCCGTAGGCCAAATAAATATCATTTCTTATATTATCATTTCAGGCCAACATGGGAGCCTGCCCGGAATCTCGACGGTTGCGATCAAGAATTATTGGAATTTGAAACACGTTGGTCTGAGCGTCAAAATGAAGAGAAAGAAGTTGAGGGGAGTGGGAGTGGGGGTGGGAGTGGGAGGGGCCCGGCAAAGACTGTTATCAATAATGCACCACAGTTAGGCAAGGAGTCGTCTGCTTCAACTCCACCTCTGCTGCTTCTGACTAATAACGCAAAAGAAGAAGAATGCATGGTAAGTCTATTCAATTCAATGATGATAAATCGTAACGCACGTCAGCGCCGTTACGCGCTACCTGATTTTAAAAACGAATGTCTTTGTTAGATCTTGGGCAAAATGTATATCTCAGGTTTATGTACACCACCCTGTGCATAGGATTTTAACTCTAACGAAACATTTCTTTTCACCAAGGTAGAACTTGAAAGCATGGTACAGGTCGCCCTTTCCGCTTCACTATTACAATAATAATGTTAATGTTTGTATGATTACAGGAGTATGGGATTTTGAGCAAATGTCCTTCCGACAAAATCCCCAAGGAACTGATTGGCGACGTTGAGATCGGGGGTACTTTGACATACTTGATTGAGTGGGAGTATCAGAAAGAGAACGAGTCCTTGGCCTCTGGAGAAGAAGAGGAGGAGCCAGACCGCAGACTCATCAATGCTCTTCCGTTCAAGACCATCTACCCGGACATCGTAATTAAATATTATGAGAACCACGTTAATTTCAGGAACGTGTTTGCGAATTAATGACAATGCGTTTGTTATTAATTGATTTGTTTCAATACCAGGTCAAATAAACTTAATAACTTATTATTTGTTATGTCATCACTCATTTGGAAAGATTTATTGTACTCTTTGTTTTTTTTGTTAATGACTTAAGTTCATTTTATTTGGTGAGTCAGTTCACCAATGTAACATTTCTTTCTTAATCCGGTTCTTAGTTGAATTCGTTAGTGACTGAAACACGTATTGTATGCATTATAAATCAGTTTGTTTTTGTATGAAAAAACCGGGGTTGGGAAAAAACATGTATTTTTCATAATAATACAAAAAAAAAGTCTTGTTTTGTTTTGTTTAAAACGTTTTCCTTTATTTTAAACAAAATTTACTGTTTTTCTATGGTGATAAACATGTTTTAAATAAAGAGAACGTGTTTTGAGGCAAAAAAAAAAACTTTTTGTTTTGTTTTAGGATGGTGCAAAATAAAACATGTTTTAAAACAACAAATTCGGATTTGAGTCAAAATATCCACTCATGGTCAATTTGTTCAACATAGTATACTGGGTGAGTCGAAACCAAGTACCTATTCGTCATTACTGCTTTATTTTTTACGCAATTCAAAATGTGAGATAGCCATTTTCTTCGAAATCTAATTACGCATCTGATGAGCCGAAAATATTTTTTCGAAATATCAAAAAGTCAAAAATTATCAAAATTTCGAACTTTTTTTTCATTTTTTTTTAATTTTTGGAATTTTTTTATATTGAAATTTATTTTTGAAAATTTTTGAGAATTTTTGAGAATTTTTGAAACTTTTACTGCAATCCAAAATTTCAGTTTGTCTTTCATTTTCTGATATTTGTGTTTACAATTTTATTGACAGCGCGCGCTGTGAAGCGTGCAGCGCACTGTGGCATGGCTCATAAGACGCGCTATTAAATTTTGAAGAAAATGGCTATTTCACATTTTGAGTTGCGTCAAAAATAAAGCAGTTATGGGGAATAGGTACTTGGTTATGACTCACCCTGTATTTACCGGCCAACTGAGAGAACTTTTCAGAAATCTTTTGACAAAATGAGCATGCTTTGAAAAACTGTTTTAAAACAAACCAACCCTGGAAAATAACTGTATTGGTATCCATAAAAACAGAAATAAACTTGATAAATCAAATTGAATAAATTCCTTTATGTTTAAAAGAAACGAATGAGAAATGTTTATAAACATTGAGAACGCGGATTGAACATATCTGGGTGTAATCTCTAACTCTATCTAAAAGATATCATTTTTAATGTGCCTTTTTTATAAAAGCTATATTAGATGCATAGGAGAAGGGTGTGTGATTTCATAGCTTATTTTCTATAATTGGGCTGTTATTTTCTATTTGGAATTTACAAAAAATAAATGAAGTACTAAGAAATTAGTGGACAGAAAGCTACGGCTAAAGCAACTAGTACATTGTCTGCCACAAGGATCAAACCCGCCACACACAGATATGTTTAGAATCAGTAAGAAGGGAACATTTTCAAGTGTAAGTCGAAATTCGACCTGAACATTTTTCTGCTAGTTCATTCACTTATGCTAAGAGTTTTTGCCGCAAAATTCTTCAAGTCCCCTTCAGTTGGAAAGATATATCGTCTATATTTGGGGATTTGAGAAAGCATTCCGGCAAAAGGCCTCACTTGTGCGTGTTAAAAGTGAGGCCTTTTGCGGAAATGGTTTCTCAAATCCCTATCTACGTACATTAGATGTTGACCTCTGGAGGTCACTTAAAGGAGTTTGCGTCAAAAGTGGAATGAAATATTTCACACACTGTGTTGGCATAAGCGAATGAACTCACAGAAAAATTGTCAGGTCGAAATTGGACGAACACTTGGACTCGGTTCCCTTGTAAGCTAGGAAAAGATGAGAATACATTTATACTGCTGTGGGCTTGTGGGTCCTTGTAAACCATGCTATAATAGTTAAGAGTGCGCTTGTGACAAGGGATGGATGACGAGGGCAAGGTGTTTGAGAATAATATTCGAATTTATTTTATCTTTCAAAATTTCGAACAAAAAACATTTTAAGATGCAGTGATTTATGAACAGCCCCTCAAAGTACGCAATGTGTATTTTCTCCCCATTCCTACCGCACCGCCAATTTTTAACTCAAGTCATTCCGTCAGAGAATTGCGAATTTGTAAATTAGAACCTCTTTCTCTGTTCCTTTAAATTTAAAATTCATCAGTTTTGTCAATTTGACAGTGACACGAGTAGTGAAGGAGAAATTGTCGTCAGAATGGAGTTCCCTTCGAGTGAAGAACCAGGGACGAGTCTTGGGATGACTCAAACCATTCCTCAAATTCCATCAACTCTTGAGGCCAATGCAATGGGACCGGTAATATTTTGTATTTGGTTATTTATTGCTTTTTTTCTAAATATTTTATTCAAAACTGAAAGTACTGCTCACAAATAGTATAATTAATGGGAGGTATTTGGAATTCAGTCAATTTTTGAAGATTTAATTCAAGTGATGTGACAATATAAATTGGAATTCAGTCAACATTTGAAAATGAATACAAATAAGGACGTAATATTCGAAATTTAGTTAATTTTTGACATCAAGTTAGTTTTAACAAATTAGGTCAAGTGATGACGTAATATTTTGTTTAGTCAATTTTTTAAAATTTATTCAAGTGATGACGTAATATTTTGGAATTCAGTTCGGTTTTGAAAATTAATTCAGTTGATGACGAATTGTTTCTGAATTCAGTCAAATTTTGTAAATTAATTTGAACGCTAAAATGGTATGTATTATTTTAAACTCACAAGGAAACCTCGTAGAATTTTGACCTGAAAATCTTTGCAAGTTCATTCACTTGTGCTAATACAGTGTGTGAAGTATATCGTGCCACTTTTGCCGAAAAATGCTTTAAGTGACCTCCAGAGGTCAAGATGCATTTCACATAGATGGGGATTGAGAAACCATATCCCGAAAAGACCTCACTTTTAACACATACACAAATGAGGCCTTTTGGGGGAATGGTTTCTTAATCCCCATCTATGTACAGTACATCATGAGCTCCGGAGGTCAGCATTTTGCGGCAAATGAGGGGCGAGATATTTCACACTGTGAATAAACTTGCATAAAATTTCTTAGGTGGAAATTTGACGAACACTTGGAAAGGCTCCCTTGTCAGACAATTTTTAGAAATGAATTCGAATGACGGTAATATTTTCCAATTATTGTGGAGATATTTACACCTCCACTTTATGAATTTTATCTAAAGCTTGGTATCGAAATCACTGATAATTTTTTTAAATTCTGATTGTGAATGCGAAGTACATAATTTGTGTTGCGTAGTTCATGAGAATTATTACAAATTACGTTCAAAATTAATTAAATATTATTTTGTGATATAATATTAACAAAATATAATTACTAAATTATTTAGAATGTGAATAGACTTTAATTTTAGTTTTTAAAATTAACTCTTTGTAGCCAGCGAAAGCTGCGCCGAAAAGAAGGGGATCACGAGGTGCAGTTTCTGGTTACACGAAAAGACGTCGTGTTATGGGAAGACCGGGGAACAGTGGAAAGGCGGGTGCCGAAGCTGCAGCGGGATCCGATGACCCAATTGTCAATGTCAACATTGACGATGAATATCAAGTGGAGACAATCTTGGACAAGAAAATGGGTCAAAATGGACATTATTTGTACTACATCAAATGGATTGGCTGGCCTGAGTGAGTTTCTAATCATTTTTTCGTTTTCATAACTTCAAACTAACGAAATTAACCAACTGTTGTGCATTTTATTTTTATTTATTGTACGGGGTGACTAATATGTACTGCGCCCATATCTCAGGATCTACAATACCCAGAGACAAACCCAATACGTCGTTGGAAATATCAGCTGAAATTGGATCTCAGATATTATAGGTCAGAACCATCTATAAGCGCGCTTCCGTGAAGTGCGCAAGCCAAAAAAAAGCAGTTAATCGACATTTTTCGCTCGTTTTTTTAAGACCTTTCGCCTGAAAAAACATGACAATTTCAAAATTTCGAAACACGAATTCCATCACCATATTCGCGAGTGCTTTCTGCCAATTTTGAGCCAATATCGACTTTTTCTGACCAAGTCGATTTTGCCTCAAAATTTCACTTTTTCTGAAAACACGCGAAATCGAAATTCTAGGCAAAATCGACTTGCTCAGAAAATCGGTGATCCATGGCTTAGAATTTTCAGAAAGGACTTCCGAATTTGGTAGTGGAGTTCGTTTTTCGAGATTTTGAAGTTTTCATGACTTATCATTCGGAAGACAATGAGAAAACGGGTAAAGAAGTCGAATAACTAATTTTTGATGTTCCTCGCGCGCTTTCAGATGGACTCGCTTTCAGATGGAGCTGAAATGTGTTGTCTAAGATTCCATTTGAGCTGATCTTTTCAACGAAATCTCTGCCCATTGTATATCCTGAGAGACGCAGGGTGCAATACGTAAATACTTGTTATCAGAATATGGAGGTTTCGATCCCCTTTCTGACAGACAATGCATGGTGGTTGATTAAAATATGTTTTCCACCAACATGACGGCTAGAGTACCTTCCGTAGGCCAAACCAATATAATTATTTATATTGTATTTTCGGTGCTGCGAATACTTGGGAGCCCGCCGAGAATCTGGATGGTTGTGATCAGGAACTCTTGGATTTTGAAACACGTTGGTCTGAGCGTCAAAATAATGCGAAAGAAGTTGAGGGGAGTGGGAGTGGGAGTGGGAGGGGTCTGGCAACGACTGTTGTCAATAATGAACCACATTTAGCCAAGGAGTCGTCAGCTTCAGCTCCACCTGCGCCGCCTCTGAATAATAATGCAGATGACGAAGAATTCATGGCAAGTCTATCTGACCTTAACCAAATCGTATTTCATATTTTAACGCACGTCAGCGCCGTTACGCGCTACCTGATTTTAAAAACGAATGGCTACTTACAAGGTGCACTCTTGAGGTGCCCCCTGCGTTCAGCAAGCGGACCCAACTTTTTGGGTAACTTCGGTCACCCAAATGATGAATTCGAAATCCTTTTTTTGTCAAAGTGAAATTCTAGCCCGCAAGAGGTCACCGAAGGTCAAATCCGGAGGAAATACACGGGAGTTGATTGGTAGGTCTTGGGGAGGCCAGAGCCTTTTTTTTCCCTTTCATGTAGAAAGCATTTTCTGGCCTCCCCAAGTCCCACCCATTAACCCACATGTATTTCCTCCGAATATGACCTTTGATGACCTCTTGCATGTTAGAATTTTGTTTTGACAAAAAAAATCGGATTCATCATTTAGGTGACCCAAGTTACCCAAAAAGTTGGGTCTGCGTGATGAACGTAGGGGTCACCTCACGAGTGTACCTTGTTAGATCCTCTACAAAACGTAGATCTCAAGTTTTCCCCGAATTGTTCAACTTTATCTTTTCACGAACGTGAAACTTGGAGGAAGAGTAGTAATACAATTCTGGTACAGGTCGCCCTTGCCGCTTCACTATTACAATAGTAATATAAATTTTGTCGGATTACAGGAATATGACATTTTGAGTAAATGTCCATCGGACAAAATCCCGAAGGAACTGATTGGCGTCGTTGAAATCGGAGGTACTTTGACATATTTGAGTGGGAGTATCAGAAAGAGAGCGAGTCCTTGGCCTCTGGAGCAGAAGGGGAGGAGCCAGACCGCAGACTCATCAATGCTCTCCCATTCAAATCCATGTATCCGGCTATGGTCATCAAATATTATGAAGCACACATTAATTTCACAAATGGAGGAGTTCCAGAACCAAAGGCACGGGAACATGGGGATGCTACTGCAAGCACCGTCGTCCCATAAACAATCGATTTGACGTGACCTTGACCTGACCCTCATGCATCAAGTAAAATTAATGACAACTTGTTTGTTATTAATTAATCTCATTTACAACCACTTAATTTCAACATAGTAACTCATTCTTTCCTGTGTCATCGCGAAGGATTTCTTACTCCTTGTCTTTTGTAAATGAATCAAGTTCATTTGGTGAGTCAGTTAACCATTTTAGCATCTTTTTAAAATTTGTTATGGTTTCTTAAGTAGAGAACACAAATCCGTTTTGTATGTTCAAGCAAATAATTATTTTAATTATTATAATGACATCACGTCAGTGTCTTTCATTGGTTGGAATTGAATTTGTTTGTCTGTATGTCCTAGTAGAGATTGAAGTAAAAGTTGAATAAATTCGTTTGCTTAAAAATGAAAAATACCATGAGCAATTTTTGAAAAGCAATTTTTACATGAATTTTCCTGTGACGTCAATACTAGAGGTCGTATGGAATGCGCGGCACTTAACTGACTTAATGACAAAAACGAATCAGTTCACAGGACATTGACAAAGTGGCCCGAATAAAACTTGTTCCTCGTATTCTGAAGAACTGAATTCATTTTTTTGTCAAGTCAATACATTAACGTGCGGCAAACCAAGGGCTGAAACACTATGGATTCAGAATGACGCAAAGATATGGTGATGTGAATGGAAAATGAAAAATAATGAAAAAAATTTTCAAAAGTTTTACCTCTTCTGAAGCCATGAATCGATTGATATTTTATCATAGCATTACCGACGGCAATGACGGTAAAACGAAATTCTAAACTCACAACGGAAGTATTTGGGACCCGAACACTATTTTTCTTGTATAATATTTTTAAATGTTCAGCTATTTTTGGGAAAGTGAGGAAACTTAAGTTTCTGCGTGTTAATTTCCAAAAGAATTTTGAGTTTATGAATTTCAAGAAGGAAATTTGCCAAAAATT
>JAQFYE010002868.1:0-16778 GCA_034694305.1 Protaphorura glebata
CGGGCCAGATGTTGGATGGAAGGTAATTTTGTAGGGCCGGGCCGGGCCGGGGGGAGAATACTTGTAGGGCCGGGCCGGGGGAAGAATACTTGTAGGGCCGGGCCGAGCAGGGCCGGCAAAATACGTCCCTTTTACACCTCTACCGGCTAGCCGGTCCCAGCCATGATTTCCGAGTGGCCGACAAAAGTCCAGATATCAAAGAAAGATAATTGAAACCTTTCAACCTATCTATGGATTTTTTTGTAGCAGATGGGAGGTGTGAGGTCGAATCCTTCGAACGACGAACAAGGCGGATTCTTTAGATAGATAGTAGTATTTTTGTCTGCGTTTAGGAGTCTACAATTATCGTCGAAATTCCAACGAATGTTTCTCGATTGTACATAGGTTGATTAATATTTTGAGAACTAACCGCAGTACGTTTTATGACTGTTCGAGTTTCTATTACAGAAACCTGTCTCAGCAGACCGGCTTCAGCCTTGTGTACAAAATGGTTACGGAATAAATGCATGAATCCTTGCGCTGCGCCGGGTTTGTCATCTTGAGGACATGTTTCACGCGTATAGTTAGTTCTGATCTTTGACACTTCTTTTCAACAGGTCACGTTCATTTTGATCTCCTTGAACCTTCTGACCACAAGAGCAGAGAAAGTCAAGAGCCAAGAAGTCAATGGAATAATTGGGAAGAAAAATATTAAGGGAGATCTAGAAACTGCAAGCACGTTTGGAATAGGTCACGGTCACGGTCATGGATTCGGATACAGGAGAAGACACTACTTCCACGGGTGGAGACCTTTGCTGTACGGGCATGGACATGGCCATGGTGGCTATTATGACCAACACAGACCAACTTATGGCAAAATAATTATCACGTACCCAAAATATATTGGACACGGTTACGGACATGCGAATGGACACGGCCACGGCGGGCATGGCCATGGTCACGGCGGGTATGGACGTGGTCACGGCGGGTACGGACAAGGTCACGGCGGGTATGGACATGGCCACGGCGGTTACGGTCGGAGCCACTACAATGGAAGCCTTAAAAAGGGTGGATTTTATCCTAGTCGATATTTGGGCACAATCGGTTATGGGGGTCATGTATATGGAAATGATGTTGGGTATGGTTGGGACTAGTGGTAGTCTATACGAGATTTGTTGTACAATTAATTCAAGGGTTATCTCTCAAAAATTTGCCAAACTGGCATATGTTCACTAATTCTATTTATTCTCGTGGGTACGTCATGTGTGAGAATTTGTAATTATTGTAATACGGGACTGCACAACTTACAATGTTAACAATTATTAACTTTTACAAAGTGAAACCGTCATGTAATAAATAAAGCTGAGTTCTTCTTCTCAAAATTGACTGACCTAACTTAATTTTCATACGAAGGAGTTAGGATAATCACCTTCAAAAACTGCGATCTAGTTAGCGTTCAAAAGTAAATGTCGACAGTGTAATGCTTACTCATGCTACGTCCGCAGTAATTTTTTAACCGTCAGCACAAACTGGTGTACCGCTAAAATTAAAATTTCAAGAATAAAAAAAAGGATTCGGAAACAAAATTGATATTATTTTGGAAGCTGGTGCAAACGGACCCCCTCCCACTAATTGATTGATCTGAAACACCAGATTACAAAAATCACACCCATTTCATTAAGACAATTTGCCGCTAAGACAAATTATCATGCATCAGTCATGATAAAACTTAAAACATAATTGCGTACTCTTTGCAAAAACTAACCTAGGCGTTCTATTTGGCCTAACAAAGGTACCACTAAGTAATCCACTGGAGACCGACTGGTGAAAGTGTTCCCGGATAAGACAATCAACTTGCATACCTCGGTATGTTTGAATGCGATGGGTTTATCACTCTAATTAAAAAACAAACAAAAACAAACAAACAGACAAGACTTTCACCACTTTCTCCATTAGGTTACATGTAGAAAGGTGGAGAAAGACCCCACGCTGTATTACTCAGCACCAACAGTTTATTAGGTCATTTGCGGTATCTATCTATGAATCTATGGAATTGCAGTCTTATTCTTTTAAACCAAGTAGTACTAAATTCGAAATCTCATTAATTTGCCTTTTTATTGGCTCAGTGTACCAGAAAAAACTGGTTCCATCGGGGGGAAGTGAGACAGAATGTACTAGGCTTATACAAAATTTTATTTACAAAAGGCCAGAATGCAAAAAGTGACGAGGTTTGATTTTCTTGCTGCGGAAAAAGGAGTGTTGGTTTTTGCGTCCGTCATATATCCTTGCATTATTTCATCACTTCGCAATATGAGACTGTGAATGAGGAAAAATCATTAAAGTTCATCTCTCCGCCGCGGTTCTCTCCAAATTCTTATCCACAGAGAATTTCAGTCAAACGAGTCAAACCCAACTACTTTTTCTCAAAAGGACTCTGTTTTCTGTTTATTTGAACCAAACCAAAACACCTCAACAATTTCATGATTCCATACACAAATGGAGGAAAATGAACAAAGTCAGGTGAGGCAATTCTCAAATGAAACAATAAAGCGATTTCCGAGTCCACCATGACATCTTTTGTGGATTCAAAATTGAAAAATTGAAAGATACTGAAGGAGACAAACAATTTTGATTTTGTTTTTTAGGGGAAAACTGAAAAATGTACATGATTTCAAAATTTTGGAAAGCGTAGTATGACCTAGTTTAGACACGTATTCAAATGGTAGTCTTGGGTTGGGTTTCCTAATAGGATGGAAAGTGTGCTATCATTTCCGAAATTGTTATGATAATTATATTAATTTGAAAATGCTAATCGTGTCCATATTTCGTCCCATTCCTGGGATTTCAGAGCAGTCTCAATATTTTTTGAATATTCCTTACTAGGTACACTACTTCAATCTTCTTGTTTACAACAGTTTATTCTGAAAAGATTGACCAAATAAAAAAAGCCTTTATCTATCTATCTTGTGAGTACTGTAACAAAGATCATATTTCATGATATGGAAAGTGACATTTCCAAATTCATTTTAATTTTTGAAATATCTTGTCTGTCTGAACTACAATTAATTGCAGCTAAAAATAGAACAGACAGATAGAATGTTCCATAACGTTAACATAATCCTGATTACTGATTTTCATACAAGTTTTTGTCTGTAGGAGATTGTGATGGAGTCTGTAGAAACAGAATATCCAAGTCATGATGAACTTGTGGGGTACAAGATCATTACGACTGACAGCCTTGGAAATCCGGAGAGTCAAGCATACTGCACTTCTGAAGATGGAACAACCGAGTATAAATTTACTTATCATCCAGACACCTCAGAAAATACAATCCAACTTCATGATGGGTCAACTCAATACCTCGTATTTTCTAGTTTGGAGGAAGCCGAACAATCTGGGTTGGTGGCTACAACTGAAGAGATTGGAGAATTGACTCAAGAAATATCTTCGGACGTTAATCAGAGAACCTTTGGAAATGAAGTTGAAACAATAATTCCTGTGATATCCACCCAATCCGAACCGAATGAGGTTACATTCGCCGATCAGACGGCGCAAATACTGTCAACAATTTCAAACCCAGGGAATTGGACAAGTTATGATGACACTATTGAACAGGTCATCCGAGAGTCAGAAGAAATTGTATTAAATGGAGGCGAACACGATCCCTTGGAGGAAGCGGGTTCAAGTTTGGATAAGAAAAAGGTTAAATCTGAACGTGACCCAATGTCTCTCCCATTCTCCTACGCTGGACAAAGTTTCAATGTTCAGTCCCAAAAATTAATCTTGAATGTGATGCACTTTTTTAAAACCCACAAGAGGGATGAGTTCATCGAGACAATTAAGACTCCACAGGTATTGAAATTTAGTTTATTTTTGAAATTTTAAAAATGTCTGTACTTCGCAAAAAAAAATGAAATTTTTTAAATCAAACAGGAGAAGGCCGCAAGGGTGCTCAATGTCAGTGCCAGTGTGATTGGCAAAATTAGGAAGAATTGGAAAAATGGTAAATTAATTCTACCGGGGAAAAAGAGGAAAATGTTAAAGAGAATTCTGGATCGTGTGGATGCATCCGACGAACAATCCATTCGAGATATAATCCGAGACTTTCGGAATCAGAAGTATGTTTCATTTAATTAAAATAATAGATTACTAGAATTGTATATTTATTATGATGCGCTCAGATCATACCACCGTCCGGCGTTTCTTTTTCTAGTCTACGTAATATGAAATCATGCCGAGTCTATAAAAACCGAAAAGCGTTATCTTAGAGTTGTCAGTTTCCTTTTCCTTCCGCTCTATTATGATACAGTTTCCTTCTCAGAGCTCTATTAATGATACAATGGTATATTTCAGTACAATCGGAACCTTGTGTAGATGGAAAATATGGTAAACCCCAGTGTAAAATTGAGCCTTGAAAGTTTTTCTTTTTTTTTTCTTTCCAGTATTGTTCCAACAATTCCGTTGATCCTTTCGGCTGCTCGACAAAAGATAAACTTTGTGGGAAGCCGTACTAGTTTTCGAAGAATACTCCACCGAATGGGGTACAGGTACGGAAAAGTTGACAAGAAAATGGTAATGATTGAACCTGGCGGTGGAACGCCTAATATTTACGCTCAGTTGACACCTGCCTCCAATGTTCAACACCTCCCGCAACAATATCCAGTCATCTCCTCAACCTCGTCTACAATACCAACATTAATAAGAGTCTTAGCTCCTGCAAGACCATCGAATCAAATCCAAAAACCGAATAAGCGACCTCGACCGCCTAAACCTCCTAGTGGACCATCCTCAATTTCGGCGACCTCCGGCGTGGACCCACAAGTTAATCAGCTTGAGAAAGTTCAGACGACGACGCAGCAGCTACCAGAAATCCAGCAATTTACGATTCCTGTCCAAGCCTATTCGCATGATCTTCCAATTTCGGTCTCAACGCCACTTCAAACCCAAACCTTTCAGCTAGTGCATCAACCCAAATAGTTGGAGCTGCTAAAGGCGTAAAGCTGAATGCAAATACATATATTTTCTATGTAGATACGAAACCGCAATATTTTACTTGTATTGTTTTCATATTTATTTAATACTCAATGAAACACGATCGACCTGATTCTCATGTTACCAATATCTTTTGAAAGAAATATAGTGATTAATTGATAACTCCGAATTCGAATTCACGTCAATTTAATTTGTTTAATTTGTTTATTAACACTCCTTCTGCTACTGCATATTGCATCCTCATGGATTGTACAACGCCAAAACAACTTTGGATGAAATGGAACTGACCTAAATAGCTTCTACTTCCATTTTTGAATCAATATGTGAACTTTGCACTACGAACTGTTAAAGAACAGTCTAGAAAAACCTGGATAATTCTGAACTAACTAAATGCTCAAGTGTGTTTAGTGTGTATGACAATGAAATCAAAGTACCCAAGTGTATGTGTTCCGGAATAAAATATGCACAACAATAACAAGTTAAAAAATATGCAAAAATTATCTTTGGAAGTAACGTAGTTTTATTTCCTTCACTTTTAAGTCAATTTGAATACAACAGACATTCCACACACGCTCAACCATATAAATCGAGTAAAAAAAGTGGAGATGTTGAATACAATATATAATAATCACTTTTACTTCCGTCTCGAAAAATACTAACTAAGACAATTCCTTCCATCGAATAGTCATTTATACCTTTGCAATGCTCAGAAATAATACAGTACTAACGAACTAGCGAAGTAAATAGTTACTAAAAATAATTTAACAAAAACAGTTTGCCAGATTCATCCACTCTCAGCACTCACGACATTTGAATCCTGTGTTATTCAAAAATCCACATTCGTTCAACTCAAATACATTCATCTACTCAATTTCTAATAACTAGAAACGTAATTATCCATCCGCAAATCTGCATATCACTATCATCTGAGAGGCGTCATGTGAAGTCAACCTCCTAATGTAAATGAATTATTGGACAACTGAGAATACTACGAACTACGTACACACACGGGTGCCAAAGTGTGCCAAACAATCTTACCTAAGTACACTCGTAACATTAGAAGTATTTAACCAAGTGTTTAACTGAAAATTCGATTCTGAAGCTGGAGAGCTGGATAGTAAACGCTGATAAACAAATATTTAGGAAAACGTTTGTGTTTTGGTCTACTACTGCAATTAATATTAAATAAGTTATAAATACCTACATTAAATAACCTTACCTCTTTTTTCTCACAGAAAGTGTACAGTTTGATTGGATCATTTAAATGCTGGATTCATGGCACATGAGGAATTCCAGAGGATTTCCCGACATATAATCCAAGGAGTTCTGAATCTGATCCCGGGTCGCCTGGTCTAAAAAATGTTGAGAATGGGAACGGGAATTCATGGTATTCTCGAGAGAAGCCCTGCTAGTTTCTGTATGATCGGTGGAATTTTGGAGCTGGTCTTGACAAGTTTGGTCAATGGAATTCCTAAGAGGAACTGCACCAAGTCGAGTAGAATCCCGACTCTGCTCGAGCGGATTTTCACCATTTCCACTGCCGACCGAAGAGTTCTGGAACTGAAAGTCATCATCAGGAACTTGATGGTCATGATCCATCGAATTCTGGAGGTCTACAGAGTTCAACTCAGAAACCTGGGAAGTTGTGACTGTTTCAACGACTATTTTACGGCCTTTGGGTAGCGGGGGTTGAGACCTTGGCGTGGCACGTTCTACTAAAGTGTATGACGGGAAAAGGTCTTTGTAACCCCTCTCCTTGAGATAACACCTTAAACCTTTGTACTGCTCCGCAGTCAAAGATAAATCACACAGGAGAGTAAGCGCTTCAAGTGCGTTGAAGGGCTTCTGTGGTTTTGGACGATCAAAGACTTTGCGTTTCATCTCTGCAGGTCGCTCCGGACTTTTGGTCATTTCCGCAATGAGGTCTGCAATGTCAGTATGCCCTCTTTTTCTCATGGTTCTACTCGTAGCTTTCAGCAAAGCCTCCGTTTCCATATTCTCAGATTGAGCATCAGAAATTTTAGCAATTTCCCTCTGTTTTGATCGAATACCTTTTTCTTTATAAGGAAGTGTTCGATTAGCACGAGCCGCTGCCCTTTTCTCCTCCTCCTCTTCTGAGCGTAATAAATTTGACGGGACAGTAAATGACGTGTCAAGCCAACTGCCATTGTTTTTTTCGAACCTGTCCTTTTTACTACCTGCCGCGTGCCACCTTTTCCGATAGGAAATATTCAAACGGACTACTACCATGCGGACTTGTCGTAAGTCAAACTCTGTAAGATCCTTTTTTATATAACGTTTGAGAATTCGAATTCCTTCTTGAATCTTATCTTCACCAGTGTAAGCAAGCATGTCAAACTTCCTTTTTGTAAGAGGTAATTCTACGTACTCCATCATGAAATGCCAAGAATGTCACTACTCCGTGTACTCTCAAAACCAGTTGTCTAAATGATAAAAGCCCGAAAACTGTGACTTCTGCCTGTTAACAAATAAAATTGATTTTTATTTTATTTTCCAGTATGGAAATCCAACGTAACTTGACAACCCTTTCTTAATGAGAAGTTGTCAAATTATCGCGAATTAAAATCTATAGAACTTCTCAACTGTACATTAACATTAACAATGATACGACTGTCGCACAGGTAGACTGGACACTTGTCAGAAAACACTAATTTAATTTAATTCGACATAATTAGTTAATTTTTAGAACTTGTCCAAACTAATTAACTGGACATAAATCAAAACAATAAATTGGATGTCTATAAATTAAGTGTTTGAAGTTTGAACAACAAGTCTAGGATTGTGACAGTTTTTCTTACTTGGCAGTCAGTGTCGCGTCGATAAAAACCTTGCTCCTAAACTCAATCTTCACCGAATATACTTGTCACTGATTAATCGGCAATCGGATTCATGATCACAGACAGAAGAATGAAAATATCGAAACAAAAACAAACTTTCTTTTTTTTTGGAAAGAAATCTTTTGAATTCAAATTCAGACTCGCGCGGCTTGAATTGCAGTTCAATGATAATTTCCAGGAACAGTGCATAGATTTGTCCGCGCGAATTTTGAGTAGTTGTTTTGAAACATCAAAAAGTATAAATCACAAAAACTTCAAATATCGCAAAAATCTGAAAAGCATAATTTGGTAAGTTTTTTTAATACTTTTTTGGAATTTTTGTTTATGATTGGATTTTTCCTGATTCATAATTGTGTCTTATCGTGTCTCGAATTTGAAAAATCGTAATTTTGGTTTGTCATATGTTTCGAACTGTAAAATGTTAAACTTAAAACTTAAAAGTAGTGTTTACAATAATTTTGAATTGTGGGAGTGCTAAAAGTTATATTTCTTAACATTTGAATCTCAAAGGGGATTGACGGTCGACGGTCGACCGTCCTTACCAGTAGTCGCCCCTAAATATTTGTATTCAAAATTAACGGTACTGTTCGTTCACTTTATGTTCATACAGAAGAACAGGACATTCGAAATCTGTATAATCCGGTCCGGAGACGATATACCAAGCTGAACATTGAAATTGTCTGAAGTAATGGAAGAAGAAGTTCTGGCACATCGACAAATGGAAACTCAGATCGTTCAAGACTCATGCCTGGACGCAATTGCAGGGGGAATTCAAGGTGAAGAAACCCAAATTTTGTCCGCAATGTCAACTTCTCCACAAGCAGTTCTTGTCACCGTGGAAGAAGAGAACGAATCTGTTGCCATACCCGAAGAAATTACAATGGAGGAACGAGGGATTGACTTGCAAATTGTGGAAGAGTCTGGAACAATGTATGTCATTTCGTCCGTACTGGATGAAGAAACTGGAGAAATGATCAATGTCGTCACTCCGTGTGAACCAGGAATGACTATCGACGATTCTGTGGAAACTGTGAGAGTGATGACTGGAGGGGGAACTATTATCGAGGTCGATGGTGTTCAGATGGAAATGCAAATTCATGATGGCATAGAGCAGAATCAAAACAATTCAACTGGAGAAAACCTAATCACGGAATCCGAGGTTCTGAATGAACATGACTACGGGGAAGTTGTCGGAAGAAACAGGTTTATTGGTGAAGTTCAAGATACGACGTCGGAGGTAGAGGTAGAATTGACCACCCAGCCAATGGAATGTGATGAGATATTGACAAGTGATCCAGGTTTTTCTGGTCAAGTCGACCGCAAACCTATTTTAATCATGACCGGCGCGGGAGGCTATGACATTCTCAACAATCAAGGTCAAGTTGAGCATGAGCCAACATCGTCGTCGACTACTAATAATACCGAAATTGATGACATTAATGATTTGCCTATTCGAAAAAAGAAATGTGGCACCGACGGTAAAATTCGAAACATTGACCTGATGGATCTCCCGTTCAGTTACGCCGGTCAAAGTTTTACTGTCCAAGCTCAGAAGCTAATTTTGAACGTTTACGACTTTTTTAAAAGGAATAAGGGAGACGTTTATGCTTTAGATAGAATTGGGACTCCTCAAGAAAAGGCAGGGCGATGTCTTAATGTTAGTTCCAGTGTGATTGGAAAAATTCGAAAGAGATACAAATCTGGACGGCTTGAAGTTCCAGGAAAAAGACGGGCAAAGATTAAAAGGGTTCTAGACAAAGTTGATGAGACGCAGGAGCAAGTCCTCCGTGGAATGCTCCAGGAAATGATGAGTAATGGGTGAGTTGTATCAACACAATATTTATTTTCGGTTGAGAGATCTAATTTTCATGTAAAGCACTTTATTTCTATTTAAGGATCGCCACAACTGTTCCTGCCCTTCTGGCTTCGGCCAGAGAGAAAATAAATTTTGTTGGAAGTCGTACTAGTTTTCGAAGAGTGTTACACAGAATGGGTTTTAAATATGGGAAACAAAATAAAAAAGTAGTCATAGTCGACGGAGTCCGAGTTTCCAATTCATCACAGTCACAATCACAACAACCACCGTGACAAGCCGCAATATGAAGAAAGGAATGTCAATTTTATTTTGCGAGAAACTTGGAGATTTTTAATAACAAACTTACGTCTTACAGTTCAAGGATTTAATGATGATGATGATGATGTTGGGTATCGGGGGTTACACGACACCAACGCCTTAATTGACATGGCTAATGGCCGAATCAAACACTTTCGTTTTTTACACGCTTATGCAGGGGTTTCGTTTGTTAAAACACTTTTCAATTTTTTTCAAGGATTTAATTAAATTACTGTCTACCAATTTTTGTATAGTTATAATGTATGGGTAAAACTGTTGTGTGCAATATTGTAAGAATCTGCAACTATTTTTAATGTCATCAGATACAAGATGGAGATGCTGAGAAGCGGAGATACAATTGAGATTGTTATCCTCTAAACCACGGAATGAATTATTTTGTTAAAAATGTAATTTTGTTGTTGGCAAACAAGCGCAAAGCGCGCCTTTCAATTGTTTCCTAAATAAAATCGAATTCTGACTTGCGTGAAGATTTTGATCCCGCGGAGTAATTTCAAACTTATTTGCTTTCTGGAGAACCGGATGTAAATTTACGTTCACCGGATGTAAAATTTACGTTCACCGAAAATTTACGTTCAGCGGAAACTAAAAACTTCCGACGAGAAAATCGGATCAAGACTTTCGAGTAGAAGATTTTCTCCATTTTTTGTAAGGACAGCTTGCCGCACCTTATGGGTTAAAAAGGAAGCCTGTTGGATTTAGCTGAATATTGTAGCCCCTGACTTACTGAACAACTTTTGTGAAGGTTGTTCAGTAGCAAAGAATCTTGGTGTCAATTTTCAAAGGGCGTCAGCAGTCAGAGTGGGATTGGTGAATTTATTGGTGACTTCAACATAGGATTTCAGAATCTGTGATGTATTTATTTTGATAGAGTATAGCGGGAAATTCAACTGGTAGGTGTTCCTAAATATTAGTTTATAAGGCAAACGCAAAGTCAAAGGTCATGTTCTAAATCTGTTGGCTAGTGATTCCCTGTTATAATTGTCTGAAGGTCAAGGTCGGCTACGATCTTGAGTGACCTCAAAGTTGGCCAGGGATCAAGATTTTCGGCGTGTATCCTGCATTCGAGGCGGACGTGGCTTTCTCCATCTCGCCTTCGTCTTCCTCATCATCGACCTCCAGAAATCTATCAACGCAAAGCAATTTCTCACAGGTACAAATTTAATCAGTCTTTCTTTATTTATATCACTGTCTATAATGCAATTTTTTAATTTACAATGTTTACCGTAATTTTGTTCATACAGTTAAGTTTCCTGTAAGCGATCACTTTGAATTGTAATATTTTGAGCACTGCTTTTTTTTAAATTTAGAAAGCAATTAATGAACTTTCTCATCTTTTCAGTTATCTTTTGTGGGAACTCAAGGACCAGCATCGGCAGTGACCGTTTTACCCTTAGAAGATAACATGGCTGGAATTCGTGAGTATAATCGAGATATGCAACAGAATTATTCAGGGTACACCCATGCACCTTATGAGGGTTTTGTGGACAATAATTTTCATCGACCCCAGTCGCCAACCGTTATTTATGGAAACCCACTCTACCCACAACCAGCTTCACAGTATCAGTCGGATGCTCATGAATTCGGAGGACTACCCCGAGCCCGACCTCCGGCTTTCAATTCTTCATTCAATTCTTCAAGTCCTCCACTTGAGGTTTTGAGTCAAGACGCGTCTCCAGATGGTAAGGGCAATTCAAAATTAGAATTATAAATTGTTCGTGTTCAGATAACCGATTTAAAACGTTCAATCCCATCGTACTCAAATAGAAGTTTTATGACGGCAGATCTAGTAAAGTCAACCATTTCTCAGATTTCGAGATTAGAAGATTAGATCTTTTATCATTTTAGATTGTGTTGGAACTTGGAACGGTTTAAATGTCCCTATAATTTTCCCAGAGGTTTTTCTTAATTCTAATTTTTTTTTTTTGGTTTAATATGTAGAAATTTTAAAGTATATACTGAAATTCTTTTAGATCCGCTGATGAGAAGCTATGCCGACAAAGGAGTTGGGATTCTGATGGTGGTGGCAGATAACTTACTGAGCCATCCTTTCCTCGTGTTACGTCGGCAGTGTCAGGTAAAGTCTCTAGGATGAAGAATTCTCTTTTAATCAACCGAGTTTCAGAATCGAGAATCCAATAAAAATATATATATATGTCGTTATAAAGAATCTTATGATTATTAGTATACGACAGTAATCGATTTATTTATATGTTGTCACCTGTGGGAGAGCAGCAAAAATATTTGTAGATTAATAATCGGCAAATTGTTGAACTGGAAAGACAACTGAATAAAACCAAACTTGAAACTTGAAAGAAAATAACGACGATGGATTCGTTTTATATGAAATATAGAATTTTTTGTGGAAGACTAATACCAAGCCAATCCAGATTGTCGAAATATTCGACTACAATTATTATTTTTATTTTTATTTGAATATAGGTTCATGCAGAGTCAACTCGATATCATCTATCCCCGTTTACTCTGGTTTCTCCAGTGTTCCGCCTTTGTCAACGCCAAGGTCTGGGAGTCATATGGAAGGGACTAGGAAGTACTGTACTAGTCCGGGGACTGACAATGGCGGTAGAAGACGTTACCAGCAAAGTCACACCGTGGCCAAAGTAATTTATTCATTTTTGTGTACAGAATGATTACGGCAAACAATGAATTCTGTATTTAATTAATACGTGATTGTTGGATTTAAGCAATAAGAATTCTGAATCCTTCTCAGAATTTTTGTTATTTTAAATGATTTTGTTCATTATTTAACGAATTATTGTTGGAGACATAGTAAAGTTTCTACTTTTGTCTCTAATATTAAAATTCGTATGTTTTTCTATCTAGAGAGATCACGAGACACAGCAGCTTAAAATCCGTCTGTCAACATATATTACTGAAATCGTGAGTTATAGTTTTATTTGTTCTATTTTTCATTTTGTAATTTTCAACTTGACTTACACTGACAATTGTTTTTGGTATTTTCAGCCTAAGCTTGGCAATAATAACTCCATTCTACTCGGCTAGTCTGGTTGAAACAGCTCAAAGTGATGTAGCGAGTGAAAAGACAGGATTTTTTGACATTTTTCGGGAAGGAATTTGGAGACTCTTTTCGTGAGTAGATTTAAATTCATATCCGATGAGGCATTTATTAGTTTCAGTTAAATTGTACTATTGTCTATCATTTTTGTTCAATTGGTTCAAGATAAAACATTAAGACTGAACTTATTTTATTCTCAGGCCCAGTACTGGTCGTCTTGTCCCACTGCACTCACTCATAGTTCCGACTGTGACTCACGGAATTCTATCCTATCTAATCTATACTGGAATCAGATCAGTGTCTTTGGCAACTATTAAACGTGTTAGAGAAAGCAAGGAACGCAAGCAGGTAAATTATATTATTCTCCGCTGTCGAATGGACTCACATTTTATTACTGTTGACTGATTGTTCTGGGTTGACATTTTTGTACTAAAATTGGCAACAAAATTATGATTATTTTAGCACTGCTACGACCGATCTCTTTTTAAAATTGCATCGCCAAGCTTGGTACACGTGTACCAGCGAAGGTTTGTAAATAGCCTCGCCTGGGACGATTGTGCCAGCTTATTCTTGTGCTATCATCACTTTCAAGTCTAAGAATCTAAGAATGGCATTGTTATGTCGTGTGAGTGGAGTTTAGTACAACAGGCTTGGCTACGTGTATCTTCAGGCTGAAATACTTTATGGGCCAATTGTACCAGGCTTGGTTTCAACACATGATTTTGAAATTTTGTTTATAAAATCAGGTTTAACTTATACGGTTTGGCGAACCCTGTACAACATTGTAGACTTGTAGAGAATTAAATTTGAATGAAGCCAATTTTAGTTAAAAACCTGCCTGGTACAATTTATTGTACCATAGAGCTTGGTTGTACCAGCGTTAATTTTTAATTTTGACGCCTTTTCAGTTAAGGTGAAGGGTTTGAATTGAAGGATCGATTGGAATGTGTCAACCGTTGATTTATAGTGAAGATTTGAATTCAATGTCACGCTGTGACACTTCGAGTCTGAAACATTTTCCATTCCGAATGTATTTCAAAATCGAATTAAAGCGTGTGTAATCGTTAATTTAGGTTAGGACTGACGATAATAAGCGCTGTAAAATACGGCTTAGTTTCTTTCTTTGTTCGTTTCAGACAGAATGGCTAGTTTACCAGACACCAAGACTGTGCATATATTATGTTCAAATAATTATTAACGACATTTCTAAATAATATTCTAGGGTGCTCTCTCAAAGGACACGAGCATTTCCTTCTACTCCGAAATGTCAGCTTCAATTGTCGGCCATATGGTGGCGGATATCCTTTTATTTCCACTTGAAACTATTCTGCACAGGTATTGCAAGTTTATTTTGTTAGCTTCTAGGTTCGTATCTATTTTAATCAAGACTCAGTTTTTCATTTAAAATTATTTTTATCATAACCACTTAGATTGCACCTCCAAGGGACTCGAACTATTATTGACAACTTGGACTGCGGAATTGAAGTGACACCCGTAATCACATCGTATGCTGGTGTTTTGGATTGCATTCGAACCACGGTGGACGAAGAAGGAGTCTCCGGACTTTACAAAGGCTTTGGTGCCGTTATTCTTCAATATGGTCTTCAAATGTTACTCATGCGAGCGGTTAAAATTATTATGGAAAGAACTCCTTTTGGTCAATCACCTAGTCAGGCATCCCTAAAACTAGGAACTGATAAACTTGGTCAAAAGACTGGCGTCAGTTTAAGTCAGTCACAATCTGAGCCGGGTAATATTAATAGAGCATTTGACTCGCCTATTGCACGGGCTCCTTCGCAGCAGTTTCAAAGGTAGGTCACGTTTCCTGTGATATATTTTAGTGATTTCTGATAAATCGAATTCAGTAGCCGTGTGAATATGGTAAAAGTGTTAAAAATTGCTGACAGTATTTCGCAACCGGTTGTAACTCAGACTGTGGCTTTGAATCGTAAAAGGTCACAGTTATGAGGTTCAATTTGAGAACTCTATCCTTGAACAGAAGGGTGTTCAATATGCGGGCAGAATTTCGAAAAGCAGTGTTGGGGTTAGTTGACCTTAGAAGAGCCGACTTTACAATTTTCAGCTGGTACGACATGCTTTAGTCGCATTATTTTGGATAGTCATATGATTTTCAGCCAGCGCGTTTCTTGGTTTCTTTATTTTATTTTATTATATTTTTGGTTTTATTAATAGGGAGTACTCAAATCTTCCAAGTCAAATGCCAGAAGAAGATGCCATTTATTTTGAGCCGAGGTATCGTTCTCGTTTGACTAATCACAACAACCCCGATTTAAGTTTTTGAAGTCCCGTCGTAGTTTTATTAAGATGTAAATTGTATCCCATTGTCTCAAAAATATTGAATGTACTAGTACCTGGTTGCTGAGCTTTGCTGGACTACTTCGGACCTTCTAGTGCAAGTCTGTATATTATGAGAGTGTCTAAAACTTATTTATGTAGTCAATGTGCAAAAATTATGAAAGACTCACTTTAACGAGAATATGATTAAGTTGAAGATGAATAAATGAAAATTGAATTTAAATGATGTGGGAATTGGTGTTGACCTTCAATTTTAATTTTTCAGTGAATTGTATGGAAGTTTGTACGCGAGAGTACGGAATTCAATTTCAGCTAATTAGACAATATTGCATATTAAAAGATACAGCGAAGACTTGTAGTAAAATTTTGATTTAATAAGTTAGTGATATTACGTTCATACTTGAAATTATGAGTTCCAATTTATTAAATAAAAATATTTTGAGATTCTAGCCATGGCATGAACTGAGTGAGTCTCGTATAGACACCCGGGTAACCCGGCTCTGCACAACGATTTCCAAATGACACGATTCCTATTTGTGTCCACCGTCCTTGATCCATTTCCAGCATCAATGGTCCTCCAGAATCTCCCTAGAAATTAGCAAGGACATCTCGTCATTAATATTTTCACATGTTGGACTTCTATTCTGGTTTTAAAGAATGATTTGTCTTTAAGTTTTTCTTGTATGTTATTGTATGGACTAACTAACGGGTCAGAAAAATACTTTTAGGAAGCGAAGCAGTCGATGAAGTTGCCGCTTCAAAATCCGTTGTGAACTGCAACTCTCTTGGGTGCTTTAACGAAAAATGGACGCGAAGACACTAGGCGACTGGAAAGGATTTGGGTAGGGTTTCGTTCGCTTGAAACGCGTTAAACTTCCTGACATATTTCCATTTGCAATTTTTGTGCTTTTTGCAAAAATTTTGAAAGCAGTTCAATCAATTTTAATCAATTTATCGATGTCATCAAAATCAGAGAACATTTTGTTTTGCCAAGATTACGCCAAAATCATGCGGACGCGAGCAATCAATTACTTAATTAAAAATACCCGTAGTTAGTTCCCTGCGTAGCATAGAGTAACGTTATAGCTGGCGCCATCACGGAGCGTTCGGAAATATCATCGACATTAAGTGTATCACCGATAATCATATATCATACACCTGTTTCTAGCTCATATATATGGTCGACCTTTCTGCAGACCTGGAGGTGACCCAAGTGACTATAGTTGAACATTACCATCAAAAACACCTAACGTTCGTAATTTATGGATTTCGTTTTCAGGCTAATTTTCAGTGTACGGTGATTCGGTGTATCTATACCTATCCGCAGCATACATAACATACAGCAGAGCTCATCTCAATCCGCCCCATGGATGCGCGCCCGGCGGCGTATTGCCAAACCCTACTGTATCTCGGCACTTTTAGCTGATTAGCCAAAAAACCACGACACCGATAGCCGCATAGCCAA
>JAQFYE010002869.1:0-16777 GCA_034694305.1 Protaphorura glebata
GATACGATGAAGAAGGGGCGTAAACTAGAGCCTCCCAATCTCCCACAGACGCATAGTACACATATACAGCAAAACATATGGAACGTACACCTATGTTCAACATACACCAGTAATGCCCACATATACCGGCTAATACCGGCTAATACCGGCTAATACCGTCTAATACCGTCCGTTCGTAAAACTACTCACGAGTGATTGGGTTCACTGAGTTGTCAAAAGGGGGAGCGGTGCTCTCCACTGTCCAATTCTCGAAATTTCAACTTTCACTTTCACCACAAGAAAATAATGAGTTACAAATATCTTAACAATATCCAACAAGGGAGGTTTCACTGTAGTATCTTTGCGGAAGACCAAATTCCTCATGCAACGCTCATATTACAAAACTGTCCGACAACTCAAATTTTCAGTTACAATCGAGATACTATGGCATCGGTACATGACAACCATTTCGAATGTACCGTGAATTTACAAACAAGCAATTCTTCAATGTATGAATTGAGGAAAATGTGAGAACTAGAAATGGAGTAGTTTATTATATCGTTAGGCCGCAGTCAGTACGTTAAACTGTATTTCGTTTCTGACAAAATTATCAATAGCCCCATAATTCGGCTATGGAGCCTAACGTCAATCCTGCAGCCCCGGCTGTTAATACAACTAGTGCGACTCAACAACAATCGCATCCGAGTATGACTCAACAACCAACCAATCATCCAAACCAGTACCAACAACAAATGAATCCGGGCCAATACCAACAACAACAAATGAATCCGGGCCAATACCAACAAGGACCACCCGGAATGCAGTACACCCAGCCATATTTCCAGCGGCCGATTCTTTATGGTCCAATTCCAGGTGTTCCACCTGGTCTAGAAGCCCTGGCACCTTTAGATCATGTCTTTATAAAGCAGCAAGTCGAACTATTAGAGGGTAATTAATACAACGACACACTCGGTGTCACATATTAGAGTCAGCGTATGAACAGCTCTCTACTTGACAAAAGCTCTTAAATGAAAAACGGTCAACATTGAATGTTGTATTTCAGAATCTCGCAATTGAGAATATAACTTTTTAAACTTCCAGTCAGACTGTACATCAAATTATGAAAATTATGTTCGAATTTTTCATTTTGTCTGTCAGTTCGACAAAATTAAATTATCATCAAAGTTAAAGTAGATAGCTTTTCAATACATTGGCTCTAGTTCAATAGTAGCCAAACTCGTTAATGATAATTACTAATTTGCATAATACATTCTGAATTGTTTGACATAATCCAGCGATCTCTGGCATTGAAACGGCGAATCGCTATGATGTCATTGGTGGAAATGGTCAACGGATTTATTTCGCACAAGAGACGACAGGTTGTTGTGCACTCTTCTGTGGTGGGTCACTTAGACCATTCACAATTCAAATCTTAGACTTTTTCGGTCGACCAGTTCTCCATCTCGAGCGCCCTTATGACTGTTGTTTGTACCTGTCTCAAACGCCCTGTTTTTGCTGGTGCGGAAAAATCGGTGGAGTAAGTATAAAATTTCTTTGTACGAAGGAAGGCCCTCCACTCGTTACGACAAAAATAGGTTGCTCGAGTTGGCCACATATTTGATGTTGTTGTCCTCGACCTCCTGAACAACTTTTGTGAAAGTCTTTCTAAGAAAAGTCCGGCCGTTGCGTTCCGCCGCCTTCTAAATAAATTAGCTAAACAGTCCAGTCTCCGTGGAAATAAATATGCCTAATCCGCGTTGTGACGTTTGCTGCAAGGATTCCAATGACCTCACAACTTGCAATTGTCCTGTGTATTTCTAGCAGACAACGGTTGGGCTTTTCGGTCCGCGACCTTCACAAAAGTTGTCCGGGAGGCCAAAGGCACCGACATTTAAAAATGCAGCCAAATTCAACGACCTACTTTTTCCCGTAAGGATTCTGTGATGTCCTTCCTAGAAAGTGCTTGATCGGTTCTAGGTGACAGTTCATTCTTCACCGAACATTGAAATCTTGGATAATTCCTTGGAATTGAATATCTGATCGATTTGGGGCATTGTTTCATTGTCTTTGTTATTTTTTCCAGAGGATGACCGTGACCTTAGCGGACGGAAGTAGATTGGGTGAAGTTATCCATGTATTTAATAATTGTAAACCAAAATATGAAATTCGGGATGCAAATGGTGGAATTATCATGTGGATTAATGGACCAGGTTAGTTTTCCGGAATTCTCGACCTGAATAAAGGAGCTTAACTGACTAACTACAGTATCGTTCATAAGTATAGGTACGCCCTGAAATATTTCAAAAGTGGAGAAAGGGGTCTAAGGTTTTGAACGCTTATGGATGTCCAAAACCTTAGACCGCTTTCTCCACTTTTGAAATAGGTATTTCTTAAAAATCAAAAAAATAATCGCACAGAGGTGTACAATACGTCAAAATGTTCAGAATTTGAATTCGCTTCGGATAAAAAATAGAAACGTGAAGAAAAACTTTTTACCCACTTGAAAAAGTACTTTTTGGGTCAGAATTTTTGATCTTTGACCTTTTCTAAATTTCTGAAAATGGACCATCCCCTGCAATTGGAAATCGCTTTTCTAGGTCTGTGTAAATTTCCAAATTTCTATCTCCAGAAATGCGGCGTAGAAAATGATTTCAGGGCGTACTTATACTTATGAACGATAGAAGTAACTAATTAATTAATTAACTAATTAACCAATTAACTAATTAACTAAGGTTGTGGGGACTGCTGTGGTGCGGCCCCTTGTGGATCGGCGGACTTTCCAATCACATCTTCAGCTGGAGATGAACTCGGTTGCATTCGAAAAAGCTTTTCTGGTTTTATCCAAGAGGCTTTCACAGATGCGGACAATTTCGGAGTCGAGTTTCCTCCGAATCTAGACATAATATGGAAGGCCTTAATTTTTGCCGCCGTGTTTCTCATTGTAAGTTACAAAATGGAATTATAGAAACAATAAATATTTGTATGTGCAATATTCTAATTTGTTTCTTCACAGGATTTCATGTACTTTGAGAGCTCTCAGCAGAGTAGTCATCATCATCATCATCATCACGGTGGATTTGGCTTTTGAAAATATGACTTATTTCACGACCCCAATTTTAGAAAAAACTTCGAAAATAAGTGACATGAAAATGATATTATTAGATTGACACAGACATCTTGTCCGTTAGGCGGATTAGTTCTAGTCCAAGTACAATCAATTTGTAGTAGTGCGATCGCAATAAAAGTTAAATAGCTGCTATTATGCAGTGTTTTTGAAATTTGTTTGAGAGCACGTATAGTTTCAATTGATTTTAATTAATTTTCAAAATATCATTTGCAATATTTCCTTTACTAAGGAATGAAACTTCTTAGAAGTAGAACGCTAGTTTTGAGATATGGTCTCGTACTTCATACATGTTTCCATACCAAGAACTGGATTACAATTCAATCACGTCAACAACAATCGAACGTCAACCAAGAAGTCAATACTGAAATCCAAAATTGCCATTTTCGCTTTCAAAATTCCAAATTAAAAGGTTTGCCTCAGGGCTTACGGTCAAAACGCCGGGGTAAGACTTCACACCTCAAATAAAAAGACGATTAATTAAAAATGATGGAATTTAATTTATTAATTATTAAATATTAAAAATTCAGATAATTTTTCCAATTAGTAGTCCAGTGGACCATTTTCAAAATTTGATCCCGAACGACTACATTTTCAGTGCGTAATGCAGAACAACCCAGGAAATGTGAGAAATCCAACAAATTCTCAACCACCTGCAACTAATCCACCGGTTAATAACCAACCTCAGCCGGGTCCAGCAGTTGCCACAGGTGAATTATTTCAAAAAGTAGCCAGCAATCATCTTAAGAAAATTGAAACCGTATGCTATATATAGGATCAGATGTGCCCGCACCAGCGGCCGCACCCGCGCTACGTCGTAAGTGAATCCATTTGTTTCAATAATTCAAAAAAAAATAAACCTTAATCTCATTTTAGCAATTCCTCCTGGACTGGATCTCCTGGTTCCACTGCATTACCTATTTGTGAGACAGCAGGTCGAACTACTTGAAAGTAAATTAATCGCAATTTATTTAAAATAAAAATGAAACCACCTTAAATAAAATATTTGTTTATCTACGCAGTATATAGTCGAATTGAGACTCCTAACCGGTATGATGTATTCACCGGAAATGGTCAGATGATTTATTTTGCTCAAGAAACGTTAGGATTCATCGGTATGATTCGTGGCGAATCAAGGGCTTTCAGGATTGACATCGTTGACCGTACAGGACGTCCAGTCATGATCTTAAATAGATTCGATAATCCATACAGAGGGGTATGTTATGAACTTGTTATCTATCCTAAGTTTTCGGAAGATAGAATTCAGATTACACACATCTTTAGTCAAATGTTATGTTACTGTCTATTTCTGCGAGGGATAAAGTGTGCTACGCAGGTTCAGAATTCACCTCATTTTGACAAACGCATTACTGCACTCCTCTCTACGGTTCTTTTAATCATCAATTGGCATCCTCGTAGTGCCCGATTTTCCTAGTCCATTATGGCACTTACTGATTTATGTAAGCGAAAATGGGTAGAACATTTGCGTAAGCGAGGTAATAACTTCAAATATGGGCAAGTCGGATTGATATAAACCACACCCTTGAATCGAACCCCGTCCCAACAGGTAGCAGATGGGAATCTTGTACTACTTCGCTGTTTTGGCTCTGGTTTCTAAATATTTCATATATTTTCTTAAATTCGGCCTACCGAATGACAGACTTTTGACACTTCGTGTCTAATATTCTAGGAGATGATCGTGACTTTGCCTGATGGGTCAGTTCTCGGGACAATTGTCCAATCAAGTTATATGACTCCATATTTTGAAGTAAGAGATGGTTTTGGTGTCCTGTTAATGATAATTACTGGACCCCCGGGTGGGAACTGGCGTACCGGACAAGCATATTTTACCATTTCCATGACCAATGGATACAACCTTGGATTGATTCGGAAAACATTCGCCGGGTTCATTCAAGAGGCCATTTCCGATGCGGACAATTTCGGCGTGGAGTTTCCTGCCGATTTAGATGTGCAATGGAAAGCACTTATGTTCGCAGCGGTGTTCCTTATTGTAAGTTAAGGTAATGGTGCATCATTGACAATGCAGTAATTAATATTTGTCTTTCTTTCAGGATTTCTTGTTTTTCGAGAGATCCCCGCACCGCCGTCCTTTTTCTTAAAGTTTGGGAAGTCAAGCTTTACGTTTAATGGGATTTCTTTCTACTTCAACATTTCTAGATACTTGGAAAAGGCTGTATTTGGATTTGTCAAATTATTAGCCATAATTATACTGAAATTATTGTTACTTTTAAATGACAAATTGTAGATTATACATCAGAATAATAATGAATTTCAGCCCTTATTCGCAATAAATTTCCAGGACAGAATGTTTTGATAAGGATTGTATCGAATTTACAAATAACCGGAATTTACAAATAATTAGTAACCGCTTATTACCTCTTCGCTACAAAACACGAGTATAACATGTAAAGGTCAACGACCCTCAATGTCACTGTCCGAATGTTGACAACAGTATTCTGAAATTCTTCACCTGGATAAAAGAACTTAACTAACATCTATCTTTGTGGGTCTATGTTAAAGGAAGATTCTAGAAAACTCGAATCCAGACTGGATGGGTAATAACATAGCTAAGTATCTCGCCTTGAGTTTATAGACGAACCACAGGCATAAATTGGAATAAACCTTGCTATGTTTTGTCAATTAAATTATTCGAAATAATTTGAGGTATTAAAAACTATAATCACTGTTGTTGGATCAGCGGAATCCATTCGACTCTGTTCAATTTACAAAAATTATTGAAAAGAAAAGCACTCGAGCACTTCTATAAACAAGCATTGTAAAATGAAAGCACTGTCGTTCTGATTCGATTTTTGGTAATTTATTCAGAAAATAGTTTCGTCCTTGATAGTTAGTCAAATACTGTTATTGTCAATTAAACGTTTCCAACTCAAATCCTCGCTTTATTAGCTTTACGAAACCTTGACTCGTAGGCCCGCCCGAATTGATATGAACGAGGCTAGTCTTCTTACGCTAGACACCTCATTGACCCAGATAATTAAACCAAGATCTTTGAGGACCAAGTACTGTGAGAACTACGAGGAATTGAGAAGTAGGAGTTGAACCCGGGACCTGTTGGATTGAGTCCTTCACTCAATACGACAAGGCTAGTTCGGTTAAACTGACTGTATTTCGTCGGGGGAATTTATTTCCCTAGAAGCAATGATTTGTTTTTCCGGAACTCAATAAAAAAATTTATGTTCAACAGTTGAAAGTTAAAATTTGTAATTTCTTAGAAGAGTTACTTTTCTAAGAAATTACAAATTTTAATTCTATTCAATCCCATGGCTATCGAATTTTTAGTGACGAAGTTAATGCTGATTTGAGTCCCTGGCAGAATGTCAAGTACACGTTCGCACAAACAGACTCTCACATAGTCTGTCTCGGATATAACAACTGGAACAAAATCATAGAATTATGGAAGGACAATCTCCCGTTATCCAGCAACCAACGAACGTCACCAATGACGATCACAAATCTCGGCACCCGCAAAATCCCCAGTTCAGTAATGCTAATGTTCCTCAATTCATTAACGGACAACCGGGTAATGACAATCTTGAGTAGTATGGGATTCTACCACCCTAAAAAGAGTAATAAGTTATCTAATCACAATTACTTTATTGAATACACAAAGGTTACCCACCAGTAGGTCTACCGGGACCACCTTTCATTTTCCCAAGTTAGTGCGAATTTTAATTATGTACTTCTTTTAAGTAGTGATTTAATGTCGCACGTGATCTGCACTGCAAATCGCAATCGTAATCATTTCCTGAAACCGAAAAGCCACTGATCCCTGAATTTGCAGTGCATTTCTTCTTGCAGATAAGGTGCTATATTTAATCCATACTAATGAAGAAATCTAATCTGAATGACAAGACTAAACCTCTCGCTACTAGAAATGTCCGCAAGTCCCAATAAGTGCGAAATTAACACCACGGGCAAAGAAATGAAACTATTTATTTCCTGCTCAAAATTTTGACGTGAAGTTTAAAAGAAATTAAAGAAATTACGGAGGCAAAATGTATTCCAAATGTCGACTAATTGTAAAGACCCTGTGAAAATTTTGTTTGTCCTTGGTGATAATTTCTTACTTTGAAAATAATTTTTGGTATCGAGAGGTTTAGTCTTACCGACGTATTTGCGTAGTACCACAAATGCCAGGAGTACCGATTGGCTTAGAACCCCTCATTCCTTTGGACCATATTTTCGTGAAACAACACATCAACATTACTCGAAGCTGTGAGCACAAGAAAATCATATCATAATTATACAGTAAAATATGTCACGCCGGGACACTTTATGAGCAAAAATTCGGGTGTCCGAAGAAACACATTTTACTGTGTTTAATTTACAGGACTTGCCCAAAAAAAACCCGACTTGCTTAATCAGTTTTTGGTCTGGTTATGAAGATTTGTGTTAGAGTTCAGCTAGAATTTCTTGAGCATATATTTCATCGACGTAAATCGGACATAATTCACTTAGAATATTTGATTAACGAGATGCTAAAGAAATTCTAGCTTGGCTGTGACAAGAATCTTTGTAGCCACGCGACCAAGCAAAAGATCCAACAATTATGCGTCCTTTCTGTCACGCCCTGCAGCTAAAAATTAGTTGTAAGAGTTGTCTTCATAATTCAAAATTTTATTTAGTCCGTGTGATTGCGAACAAGTACGATGTATTCGACGGATATGGTCAAAGAATATTCCAAGCAATTGAAACCACCGACGCATGGGGACTGTATTGTGGAGGAAAAAATCGAACCTTCACAATTGACATTATAGGCTTTTCTGGTCAAAAAGTGTTGAGTACAAAGCGCCGATTTAATTACTGCGGAGGGGTGAGTTTGACAAGGAAATATATTTCTATGTAAAAGTATAATGGAGTTATCAAGTTCAGCCAATTGCGAATTTATCGGAAAATATTATTTTTGTTCATTTTCAAAAATTACGTCCTTCACTCAGTTTGTCCCGGGATCAGTTTCTACATTTATATAGTAAATCCGGCCAAATTGAGTCCTAAAACTTGCACATAGGTAGAAGTTGCGTGATGTCGCATGTGAATGTAAAAATCATGTGAATATTCTTTTAATACTTCAGACTAAGGAATTAAAATTTTGATAGGATGACGTGATTATTAGTCTGGGTGATGGGACGTTCTTGGGAGAAGTTCATCATCGAATATGCGACTGCCAGTGGGTTGAGAATTTCGACATCACGAACGCAAATGGCGAACTTATAATGCTTATTCAAGGCCCAGATTGTAATGAATATTGCCGCAATTGCGTCACACAAAATTTCAAAATATTCACAACGCAAGGTGAACAAATCGGTGTAATTCGGAAAACGTTTACTGGTTTTGTTCAAGAGCTTTTTACTGATGCCGACAATTTTGGAGTAGAATTTTCTACACAATTGGATGTTCCAACAAAGGCCATGATTTTCGGTGCCGTCTTTCTGATTGTATGTGGAAAATTCATGTACATACTAGCCAGATAGAAACATAATTATTTCTCATTTATTTCTAGGATTTCCTTTTCTTCGAGTCATGATGATGAATTTCCACATTTTCGAAGTCAAAAGTCGACAAAAATTGGCCTCTGGACGCTTCAGTTGATGTCAAGGATTATCAGGAGAGCCGGATAATACGTTTAAATGTGTACGTGTATAATCTATGATTGCTTCAGAAATAAAATTAAATCTAATAAAAGTATTTTCGTTAATAAATTATTAAAATAACTGAAATGCACACCATAACGGTTAAATGTATTCATAATTGTATATATACAAGTAAGTTGTATTTTTGTAATCGGAAGAGTTGAAACTTACTGTGCAGTCCGTACTGATTGTATTGAAATCGTTAGGTATATGAGCTGATCTCGTAATTGAAATAATTTCCGTGTAATTTTGTAATTCTAATAAAAAATTGCGACACTAATTTAAAACGCACAGTAAAGCCATGAACACACATCGCAACTTATTTCCTGGAGAGGCTGGGTTGCTTTCAAACGCGGGAATATTTCTGCAGAACTAGACTAAACGTTCGAGAAGAATTTCCTCCAACTCATTACATAATTCGGATTTATTCGCCTGAGAAATGACATAGCAACGAAATATGAACACAATTTGAAAACAACTTTTCAACCTAGGGTAGACCTTCGATCAAATTTTTCACAGGGAAATCGAATCACAGAAACGTGAATGTTCACGTTTCTCTTCTTTTATCTTCTTTTAACTTATTTTATATTTTTTTGACTTCTGACGAGCTCATCCAACCAATAGAATATTGCTTTTTCTTCAACAAGTTTTGTTTAGCGTGAAACCTGTAGCCCAATTAAGTCTACTTTCACTCAAGTACACATCTACAAAGAAACATGGAGAAGGGCAGACACGGTCAAAGTATGAAACTAAAAAAATGAACTCAAAGTAATTTAGTCAATGTTTTTAAATGCTTTGTACGATTCTCAATAGGCGCGGATTCGGGAAACCCCCATCCGAAACGCACAGGTAATCCAAAGCCGGGGGATCGAGATAAATATTGGAAACTAGCAGCGGAATCTACTTCGGTAGCTATCCTGGCAGAAGAAACTCTTGTTGCTCCGAAAAAACCAGGGTTGGATCGGCAACCGAAGACTTTGAATGCTCTAGGTTCGAAATTCCAGATGTATTCAGAGAGAATGGGTTCGGTTAATTCGAATTTATTTAAATAAAAATAGTATAATTTTAGGAATAGGAGGTATCATGAGAAGGAAAGAAAAAGAACAAAGGGAGAACAACAAGTCTGTGAAGAACTTACAACTGGCCTCAGGGTCAGATCTGGGAGACGATTCCAGACAAAAAATCGGAGGTTCAGATTCTTTCCGACGAATGACACGTAGAAAGAGTTCTGCAAAATCTCGTTCGAGTATGGCTGGATCTAATAAGGGATCTAGTAAGGGTCGATCCCGTGGTTCAATTATTCAACGTCATTCCTCTACGGATATATCGGTGAGTGAGGGATCTCGAGGTACAGATGATGAGGACAAATGGGAATTATTTCCTAGTCAAGGCCAGGGTTATGACGGAGACCTTCTGACAGAAAGGGAACCCGCCTTTGAAATGGCTGTCGTCGAAATTGACGTGAATGACGCTCAAGAGGAAATGCACAAAATCCTAAAAAAGTAGGTTCAAAATCCGGGCAAATAATACTTTCCGAGGAAATGTTTCAAAATTTTTGGTGCCCATATTTTACAGTTTTTTACTTACTATCCTTATTATCCACTCTGTAGATTGTATTATTATATTCGTTTTAAGGATGCTGAACCAAGGGAGGACGACACTGCGTGAGAAAACAGTTTTGGCGGACACGTTTGGAATGTTTCTTCAAGCCTTGGTCCACATGCAAGAAGGCGAAGTAGAGGCGATTGACCATCTACAGACTAAAAACGGAATCCTTCAAACAATTACTTATTTCATTAGGGCTGCGGAAGAGCTGGGTACCCAACTGGTCGAAAGTGAGCTATTTTCTAAATCAACCCTCCCGGCAAATATTGTACATTAAAATATATTAGCTTTTCGCATTCAAACATCCATATGTCGAACCTCCTGGATCTTAGCAGTTCGATAGACAATGTATCCGAATAAAAACTGAAAACCTCCCCAAAAAAGTGAAAGGCAGGGTATGTCTGTGACCCCAGGAACGTTCCGATTAAAATTCTCTGCTGTGAAGTTCAAACTTTTAGAATTCCGTGAACGGGTTGTGTTACTAGAATTTTATGAGGAATGCGAACATGCAAAAATTAGCTCAATCCTATCATCCTTATAGATGTTATAAGGTCAGGCATGCCCAAGGGGTCCTACAGGTGTTTCGTGGAGGTGTTCAAATCTTATTGAGTCACCTTGTACATAATGCTACTTATAGGAATAAGGCATTTGCTACGAATTCTAATTTAAATTGTAGAATCCGAGGAGAAAATAGAATCAGATGAAGGACTTGGTATTTTGGACAGTTTGAAAGGAGCAGTCGTAGACGACAGCCCAAAAGAAGCTGATGACGAAGGGTCACAAATGAAAGGCGGTACAAAACCCGCAAAAACTATACAAGGAATTTCTGTAGATGAAATGAACACGAGTACCCTCCGAGAGACATTCCTGGGACAAAGAAACAAGTCAGCAAATCAAATACATAGTTCTCACATTTTGAATATTTTAAAACAATTTCCTATTTTATTTCCAGGTTAGACATGCAAACTCATTTGAAGAATATCCATGCATTAGAACTGAAACAAGTGCAATTTGAAAAGACCTTAATGGAGCTGCACTATTCGAAAATGGTCAAGCCAGGGGATTTACAGCGGGAAATGAGAGTAATACGCTTGCAAATATTGGGATTTTGTTTTGAAACGTATTCATTAATTCTAATTCGAAACCTCTTCAGGATTTACGAAAATCTGTCACAGATTTACAACTGGAGCTCTCAGTCATTCAACAAGACACGACTTCTGTCCGCCAGGATATCCAGGCTCAGGAAAAGGCTTTACATGACGATGAAATTGCGACGGATAAATTGGACTTGGAGATGTTGACGAAACAAGTTCGGAACTTCAAGTTTTAAGAATTTTGATTCCAACAATTTTCTAACTGTTTTTTTTACTTTCCTAGATGGAAGTTCAACAAAACGCGAACAAACCCTTACATTTGGCTAAGGAAGCAGACAAAGAAGCTCATAAATTGGAGCAAGTATTGGACCAGTTGAATGCTCTGAATGATCGATGGGTTGATGGAATGGAGTCAATCAGACACATTCAAGCACAAGTTGATCATAGAATCTTCGAACTTCAAAATCTTGCGAGAGAAGAAGGGAAAATGTATAACTCACGTAGAAACTCCGTTCATGACGCAGAGTCTTTATCTGCAGACATGGAAATCATGCTCAAAAAGGAACAAAATCTCCTGGACAAAGTAAAATTTTAATATTGCATTTTATGGGACATGACCTTAGATTGAAAAAAAGCTTTAAAAAACTGTTTTAATATTTTTAGTGCGCCGCGGCCGCTGAAGGCATAGTTTTGGCTGGACGAACACGTAAAAGACTACAAGAAGAAATTCATCACGTCCATAATAATACGAATAGGAGTTTGCGAGAGTACCAAAAATTCTATCGACAAGCTAATAGTTCTCAAGAGGCTGTTACAAATTCTAAATTGGCCTATGAGAAAATGAGATCAGCATTTGAAGCATCCCGACCAAGAGACGACTCTAATAATTGGGAGAAATTGGGCAAAATGTTTGAAAGAGAAATTGCTAATTTGAAAAATGCTTTGTCCAGTAAAATTCAAGAAGCTACTTACAATTCTAATCAAGTAGAGAAACTCCAAAGACACCTCAGTGAGATGTATGATGAACAAATCGAGTGTGGGAAAGAACTTCAGGATTTGGTAAAATTTTAATACCAAAATTTTGGGGTACATTTCATCAAAATTATTTTTCCTTCCGATAGATTCGTACAACTGTGAGAAAGCGTCGAGAGAGACAAGAGAAGTCCGAACAATGTATCAAATTAGAAGCTCAAGTTTATAGACTGGTGCAGGATAAAAAGGTACTTCATTTGTATGAATTCAAATTATTTTTTCCCCTACTACTATTGGTACCTCCGCCGAAATGAAGTTCATTTTATCACTGCACAGTTCACAATGTCTAATTTTCCACAAAATAGATGCAGCACCTAGTCCTGGGTGACTGTGCGAGAAGTGAGCGTGACTTACACAAAATGATGGAAGCACTTCGGATAACGTACACACAGATGAAAATCGAGCGCGCCAGTCTTATGAATGACTTAATCCAGGCACGTCAAAAACTCAGTGAACAATCAGAGAAGGTCAAAATCTGTAGCAATGAGATTGACTCTTACAGTAATCAACTTCTTGACAGAACACGGTAATTTCTATTTTACGTATTTTGTAAAATGGCACAGAACTTAGCTTGAGGCTAGAATAGAAATACTGACACGCATTTTTCAGAGAATTTAATATGGATCGAGGTCGGTAAAACTGCAGACTTTATAAATTGTTTGCGCAATGCCGAAAGTATGAGGTAGAATTAGAATAAGATGGGCGTGAATTGAAGAATCTATTAGTAATATTGGAAAGCAACCCAATCTCCAATAAAAACACGGGAGATGACGATCAAGGTCAATTAATGCCTATTGTTTTATAACATTTGTTTTGTTCCTAAATTCAGTGAAATTCAACGAGCTCACTATGTGAACCTAAATGCGGGATTAGCGAGAGATTCCGTTCGGAATGAAGCACTCCGAAGTATCGTAGTATATCGTACTCATCGAAAAGAACGTGACGAGGTTGCACTTACCAATAAGACCTTAAGAAAAGAAATCCAGGCTCAACAAAATGAAGTTGCAGCAATTCGACAAATGTTTGAAGAATCGATCCATGAAAGCAACAGGATTGCCGTGTGTCTTCGTGAAAGAATGGAAGAAGTTTGTACATTTATTGAGAAAATCAAGGCCTATGAAACTATCGTTCTGAAGGGAAACTTAGAACTCACGGTCAGGGAGTTGGAAAGAGCCAAGTTGGTGGCCATATTTGAAGAGATCAAAAAACACTTAGTGATTGTCACAACGAAGTAAGTAGTACAAAATACACCCGTGCCTTATCACAATTAGTCAGTACAAAATTAACCGATAATTTGCCCTTCTGTGTAATAGTACGGGGTTCACATATACTACATGTTGGGACGGGGTTCGATTCCCCCGGCCTGATCTGTCCCAGCCGGAATTTTCATACGCTGTGAGGTTTTATATTGGTTACGGAGAGTTTTTCGCTCTTATATATTAGCAATGTGTTAATAGGGTAGGAAAGTCGGATACGAGGATGCCAAATGATGGTTAAAAGACATGCCTTGGAAGTAGTGTGGTGATAGTGGAATAATGCATTAGTCAGAACGAGGTGAATTCTAGACCTGCATAACAGGGTTGGTAGCTTTCTCTCTCGTAGACATAGATGATAAACTCTAATTAGACAAAGAATGTGTGGTACTTAATTTCTCTCATCTCATAAATGAGGAAATAGTGTCCACAGTTTAACCCGAGTGTTTTTTTAAATTAATTTAATTCTCTCCAATAGTCAACCTGATGAGAGCAAGCTGGTTGCTGAAATCACGCTTAAGAGAGATCGAGTGTACGAAATAACGCAAGAGAGAATGGACTTGGAAGGAACGCTCAACAACGTAAAGGCTGACAGCAGGTATCAAACTGTTTCTAAAATGTTTTGTAAATTCTTCGTATTTAAGTAAAAATGGGATTCGATTTTGACTTAGACGACGTGACGTCCGCCACGACCTTATTACAAAACGTGAGACACCTGAGTTGTTGAATGCCCGACTCTCCAACCTCGAGAAATCTTTGGCCACAAGAGATTGTTTGAGCCTTGAGAGAGACCTAATCCTAAAACAAGTTGAGGATTTTACAGAAGATGCCGTCGTGAAAGCAAATTATTTGAAAGAACATTATGCAAATGAGGTCAGGGTTCTTGTCGGACTTCGAAAGGGTCTGTATCATACTTCAAATCGAATTGATGGAATGATTTGTGAGGCGTCTTTAGCTAATGCCAAAGCGGAAACGGCCGAGCATCGGTAGGTCCTACCTAAATTCTGTTGAAAACGTAGATCCTACCTTTTATGACAACCACTGGTTCGATTGGTAAAACGGTAACGTGTTATAGAAGCGTTTTGATCAACATTTTAGTAAGTATATGAGATTTGAATATTTCTCAATCGTATTTTGCTATAAAATTCTTAATATTTTGCGAACAGTTACAACAAACTGAAGGAAAGAGTGGATGAAGCGGATGAGCGGTTTAAAAATGGACACAGTCCATCGGATGAAATGGAGAAAGAATTCGCCCATATTCTTTGGCGGGAAGAAATGCTTCGTCGATCTAATAATCAGCCCAAGGGTTTCTTCGTCAAACGGAATCCATTATCCGGCTCGAAAATCATAATCGAACGGGGACGTCCGAAAACTAAGATTTTGGCCACCATACATCATCGCACAGGAACCACAATCCCTCAAATTTCTTTCCCAATTCCCGTCAAATGTAAAAGACGCCCTTATCGTCCCATCAAATTCCGACCTTTGACAGCCAATCGGGCACACATACGGAGAAATAAGACCGGGTTACCTATGTGCAATAGGATGACCTTCTAATCTCCCAAATCAGGCCTGGTGAAGTGTTCACTGACAAGAATTTTATGAGAACCGTGCAAGCCTACTCCTTGTACGAATTTTGAAAAGAATTTTGTAACTGATAGACTTAATTGGGAAAACATGGAAAAATAAAAACGTATATAGTCCGAGTCCGTTAGATACATCGTGTTCCGTGTTAAATGTTATTTCCGGTCAATAATGAAATCACGACGAGAATTCTGCATAGCAGTTTATGATTTCAGTTCGTGAAGTCCAAAAGCAATTTTGCTAAAACATTTCGAATCATCGAATCCCAGAGGAAACTATCGTCTTCGCTGTCATAGCGATCATTTCCGACTTGTGGAATTAGAACTAACAAATTGTTTCTGATTTTTCAATTCCTTCTCTGGAATGACATCAAGTATTTAATTTCACGTTATAATAAATATTAAGTTTTGAATATCCTCGTAAATGTTCCCAATGAATTTATTTGAATTCTGAAACAAGTATAGTAGAATTATTTCACACATATTATATAAATCACTCTGGATTAGATCCTTACTTCGTAATTAGTTTCTGCATACATAATGGCAGCAAATCCGCCCATTGTTCAACAACCAACGAATGCCACTTCTCAACCTCCTGGAACAGCACCGACCCCTATTGGCCAACAACCTGGCAATTATACTCCGAATCAGTATTATGCTCAACAACAAAACATGGGGATGGGCATGGGAATGGGAATGGGCGGAATGGGCATGGGAATGGGCATGGGAGGAATGGGCATGGGAGGAATGGGCATGGGCGGAATGGGCGGAATGGGCATGTACGGTCAGACTCCTTTTCAGCCAGGTAATTGAAATATTAATGTATACCATCGGTATAAAATAAACCGCGTCATCACATTTTCTTGGAACATCCAGGTCATCGGGGAATTTATTTCGCCGGACAAGTTCAACCCTGATAAACTAACATTTTCTTGAACAAAACGATAACGTGTAATATTTAGACAATGGTCCGACTTGCCTGTCATATTTCTACGGTCAGTACTAACGTACAAATATGAAACTACGATTAAAAATTCAATATTAATTCAATCTTCTATTAAAATATTCATAAATAAATTGATTTTGGTCTTCGATACACCTGGCATGAAGTTTTTTTGGAATTCGTTTTCAAACTTTTATATGGTTAAGCGGGTTAAGCCAATTTCGAAAATTGGAAAGCCACGGTCGAATGAAATTCGAAAAGAGAGATACAAGCAATTTTTCTTTTACCTATAGGTTTTCCGGCAGCTCAACCTCCTATGGGCCCACCACGTGAGTCCCTGACATTCTTAGAAACTATACTTGCCTCACAATAATGGAGAAAATTGTATCCAATTTAGTTCAAAATGAAGTAAAACTAGGAATATGTCATCCCGTCAACGGTTGTGCCACAGAAAAGCGAGCGAAGCGAAGCTCATCATCCCGTCCTTTG
>JAQFYE010002870.1:0-16774 GCA_034694305.1 Protaphorura glebata
AGCTCATTTTTGGTCCCACTATTAGTCATTAGGACAGCGGAAAAAACAATACCCGCATCTGGAATTCTTCACTTGATGTCGTAATAATAAATTCTCCGCCGTTTGTGAGGGTGCTCGTATGGACTTCGAAGTCTTATGGAATCCTTTCATGGCATAACTAAAATTAATTGCTTACCTGGCCTAGCGGGCTAGGCTCTGGAAGTTAATTGGGATCTGAAGAGTACCGTCTCTTCCGCATCATCATTAAGCACATTAAATGCCGACTAATGAATCAACGATTCTCATGTCCGCAGAGTTTATCTAGATTATGTGCTTCAACTATTTCTTTATGAATTTTCCTTCGATCTTACTTGGAAATAATATCTTTCACCAGAGAGTCTAGTCTGAACTATTCTACCAGACATCTCCACCCACTCAGTGTTGAATAGGATACATTTACTTGCTCAGAAAAGCGACGTCATCTCTGTCCCCGTGCTGAGTCTTCAGAATAACGTTTGGCTTTCAGGTTTCTTTTACTATAAATGTATCTTGTGGTTTTGTTCCTCTAAAGAAAACTATGTGTTGTATTTTTCGTCAATAATTATTATGATTTGTTGAACTTTAGGCGGAAACATTTGAGTTCAGTAAGAGTGCTTATGAGAAAATCTATTTTCGTACAATACAACATACAGAAATTTTCAGACTTCAGCGCAAGTAAATATTTACAAACAAATTCACGGTAAATAGGGAGCTCGAGCTTGAGATTCTGGCGAAGATCCTAATAATTTGTACAGACCATAAAATAACGAGTTGTTGATGACTTGATGTTCGAGCTATTTGTAGCTCAACCGATCAAATAGCTCTCTCGGGACTAAAAAACTATTCCTAAACATAGATTTTCTCCAGATTTCAGTCGCTTCTAATTGTTGAAATGGTTCCAAGTTAGTAGTGTCTACTCCATGTCAAAAATTCGAATACTTAAATCAAAATTCAATATTACGAAGACGTATACCGTCACCTTTTGATTTCATTAACGTAAAATATTCCAAACCATTCACATATACTAATGTAGCTTATTAACCGTTTTATCCATTCTCCTCTTGTTTACGACAGTTTATTCTGTAAAGACTGACCGAATAAAAAAAATCCTTTATCTACCTATCAATTGTTTATTTTGATTATTACAAGACGAGCTTTTCTGAAATTAAAGTAACAATTATCCAGGAGAACTACGGAGTCCTTTCGTTCGTTTTAAATTATGATCTCTGTTCGGAAATGCATTCACACATATGTGTGTGCTCATTGAACAGGACCGAATATAGATTCAATGCCGCATTCTCTACTCTTGGCCACCTAATTTAATCGCCAATAAAAATATATGGCCTTCCTTTCGAAAGAAGAATCGATCAATCAATTGACGGAAACAATAATCAAGTGTCAATTTTTCGAAATCCAAGTTCAAGTTGGCCTGCTTTTGTGATTTCACTTTTTCCTTTCTCATGAGGATGTGTGGCTGTGCTGAATAGTAGAGGATAATTTTTCTGCAAGCGATTTGCTCCACTGTCAAAACTTTATTTGGTTTCCCTCGTCTTTGTTTAGCGTTTCGAACTACTAGACTGTTTCCTTCTTGATTTAATCACTTTTCACAGTGTGTAGTTGACTTGTACTTTGTATCCGACCTTATATTGGATCGGTGATGATAAGATGTCCAAATAAATTTAAAAATTACACTCCAAACTCTCGCTTCAATTCTTTCTTTATTGTAATTTCGTCCAAACTACGCGTTTCGGCATAAAGGCCTTCATCAGGCTATAAGGACGAACAAAATATTTCATACAAATTGATTAATTTTTTATATAGATATAGAATAATCGTAACTAATCTAGAACATGGCGCGTTGTTGAATAAAATTATAATAATTATTTCTCAAAAATATTGAAAATATGTAGAAATACGAAGATACTCAGAAGTGTGTTTGGCTATTGACAATAAATTACTAACCTTGGATCTGGATAAGCATGGGAGAATCCGCCCTGTACAATTTGACCCTTTGACTCACAGATAGGCATCGAGTTGTTGAACAATGTTTGTAAGGAATTAGGCAGAAAGAACTTTGGGTGACCTCTGGGGTCACCAAAGCGTCCATATTTTGTAAGTGTTAAATGGCAATGAGAAACCCTTTCCATTGCTTGTCTGCTGAGACCATCTCTGTGAAAGGGTTTCTCATTTCCATGTAGCACTTACATTATAAGGGCGCTTTGGTGACGCTAGAGATCACCTTGGTCTTTTCTGGCCAAATTCCTTCACGAACGTTCGGCACCTAGATCCCTAATTGTATAATTTTTATGTCAAATTTGGGTCGAACCTTACCGGGGGGATTTTCCGGTGTTAACGAGGCGGGTATCCTTTAATTTAGTTCAACTAGCGTTGAAGATTTGTCTGTTGTCACTTTTTGTTTGAAGCGTACTAATTACGTCTTTCATCATCTCCTCTTATTTTGTTGGATGTTCAGTTTTTATTTCATTTAAGTGGCCTGTCACGTTGGTATTATAGTTTAGTCAACATTCTTAAGAAACTGTGCAATCTTGGAAATTTTCCCTGCCTCCCGGCTGAGGCATTGTCAGTCCGATTATTTTGTCAGTCATAAGTCATAACAGAGGACCAGGAGTTCGGAGTTCTATTTATAAAGTGTACATATAGTACTTCTAGGTGCAAGTTATAGGGTGTTCCAAATGAATACACTGGGTTTCAAAAATTCATAGTTGCCGGAATAAGGAATATATTTTCAAAAATAAAATGAAATAACGAAAGGACTATTTTTTTAAATTTTTTGATATTTTACGATTATGTACTCGGAGATATATGCGATATAACGTCTGTTCTCTTTTCATGTCTATTCAAAATTCTAGACATTTTGTTAGGCATTTTCCAAAGGACCTTAGACCTGGAGATAGGATTCCTGGCCATGTGAAGTGATAATTTTGACGCAGTGGTTTTTGTCGAATTTATGAGGTGTACAGAAATAAAAATTACCTCAATGTGAACCTGAGAGCCTGAATGTGGTGACTGCAAAAGAGTTGACTCGAAAATTCCAATGTTCGACCTTTCTATGTCAAGGTGAAATTGAGGAAAACTAGGAAAAGTTCAGGGGAAAATGAAAAAATGGGGCAAGTTTGACTTGATTTTCCTTCCCGCGCCAATGGAAAGTCGAGTCAAACTTGCCCCATTTTTTCATTGTCCCCGAACTTTTCCTAAATTTCACCTTGACTTAGAAAGGTCAAACATTGGAATTTTTGAGTCGACTCTTTCCAGTTACCACAGTCAGGATCTCAGGTTGACATTCTATTTTCAAAAATTCATTTCAAAATTTGGATAGTCTCGGAAAGACATCGAAAGAAATATCGACGAACAGGTGATTGGAATTCAGTTTCAAACCCTCGAAATGTAGGATGGTAATAACGTTGTTAGGCCCTGGGACTGCAAAAATAAGAAATGTCGTTATATGTATTTATATCGAACATACCTTTCACTAATCGTGAAATGTCAAAATTGTCAAAAGCAAAGTAAGTCCTTTAGATATTTCAAAAAAATAATAATTAAATCCAGTCCATATTTCGGAAACTGTGAATCTTCGAAACCCAACATATTCATTTGGAACACCCTGTACTTCGTTCTTTACAATTAGTGACTGTGATATGAAATCACTAGTAGGATCCTCTACAGAAGACAAAGTATTTTTAGAGCATCCCGAATTTCCTTAACACTTCCACTTCCTCCGATTCTTTTTCTAGAGAAAGGGTATTGTTTAGAGTTTTTTCTCCAACTTCTCCTTCTTTTCATTCCATTTCATTTATTCCGTTTTTTTTCTTGTCCTTAGCACGCTCTTGTTATTATATGTACTTTAATTCAGAGTACTGAACTTACACTGAAAGTAAAAACGATGTTGGCTCCCCTAACAAGGCCTAAATTCGTCATCTTTCTTCAGGTGAAATGAAACCATGTTTCGGATATTCGAATATAGCTCAGAAGCCACATCTGTCCTGTTTCAGTAGTTTTCAGTCATGTTGACCACCGAGGAAGGCATTACCTTCCTAGTTAGCTCGGAGAAGCTGTACAGTAAAGTCGCTTAAAATAAAAACTTTATAACTAACTGAATTGCTTATAATTTTGAATATATTCCATTCTTATTGAGAGTATTGCTTACGAAGACTAATAAAATCCAATCATGGTCATTTTCTTATTAGCTCTAGCTCTAAGGAAGAATTATACCTGCAGTCGCTTGATCTCACCCCAGAAGGATGTATTCATCATCATTTTGCTATATCACTGTGATTTATCATTGTATCATCGCACACCCACGCCGTCATTAATTTGGATCGTTCAAGTCTCAATTTTTTATGACTCAATTAAACACTGTGAACGAAAGAGTCTGAAAGACAACATTCGACGGATGCTTTTAACAGTTACAGTGTAATAAACGGATTGAATGATGAGTTTGATCTTCGAGTAATCTTCCATGGAAATATCATTTGTGCGAACAGAAATGCGTTTAATACACTGTTTGAGCCAGTGTAATTTGTTAGTGACAATCCTTGGAATCTTTGTTGAAGTTGAGAGAAAGGAATATGTGGTGAGATGATTGTGAGGAGTGAAGTTTGATTAATTGTCGAAATGGTGAGAATCTTTTTTACCTTGAGGGAAGGAAAAGTGATGGATGTGGGATGATCCAACTAACTTACACTCAACTGAAAATTAATCAATAGTCGTATTTTAGGAAGACGACATGGTTTTCCCACACCTGTCAATTCCCATTGACTAATGGGACTTCGACTCCTATTCATCCGTATTTACTCTGAAACTGGTGAAGTTCACAACCAGTCGTAAATAATACGGAAACTTTATTGTGAAACTTCTTCATTTCTAATTATTCTGGTATTTTTTAGTACATCACGTAATGAACTTAACGATTGATGGAATGTGAAACCAGTTATGTTCCTTGGGTTCACAGCACTACTACCATTTAGGTGGCGTATGTTACAAATTACAAGTATACGATTCATGAAAGAGAACATTTTGAACTACCGTATTCGGATTTAAGAGTAATATTTTACGTGGATACTACGAGTGCACTAAAAAATTTATGTGCAAAGAAGTCGTTGTGTTACATGAACCTAGATTATATAGGTTGCAAAAATAGCTCCAAGACATCTCTTTCGAAATTATCGACTCCGGCAACTATTGGACTTTTTGGAGGTAAACCGAAGATTGGCTTGACAGAATGTGTTTAGGAGATAGCAAAGGTTGATGGAGTGCACTGAAATTGAAAGTATCCTCAGATGAAGGAAATGTTTCTTTTTACCAGCGTGAGATATAAAGGAAAGAGAAAAACTAGTAGAGACTCGGTTCCAAACAGGAGCTCTAATGTAGTGGAGAGTAGGTGAGGTGGGTAGTGGCACAGTGTAGGGATTCTTCGGGGGATTGACTAAACGGCGCTATTGACGCCTGTAACTATTTATGGAATACAGGTTAAATGACATTGTGATTTATTCCTTGACGCTTACGGATTTTGCTAAATCGGTCCGTCAAATGTAATAAAATTGAAATGATTCAATACTAGTTATGGTGAACGTACAAATCAACGAGATCTTAACTACTAATTAGTCTTAACGATTCAAGAAATCGGCGACGATTTTTTTTTTAAATTTTAGGGTTTAAGAGCAAAACATGGCATTAATGTTCTTCGTAGGAATCCATTGCCCATAAATTGTATATAAAGCAATCCGTAATTAGTGACGTGCTAACAAAAAGGTGGAATTCAGGAGAGCATACTAACTTAAGTGTAATATAAAAATAATAGCATTTTTCACGATACTGACTCGTAATGGACACGTCATTTGGTGAAGAAAGCTGTCGGGACGTTCTCTCGCACTTGTTTTCGAAGACCCAGTTTTCCCTCGTAGGCTTCTAGTTGGTCATTGTGAACGAATAAAACCGAAGAAAGTCACTTTCACTTACTTACATCTGTGGTGAACGCTTCACTTGTGGACTACATATATACCATAGTTATAATAACTTGGTAAATGCCATCATTAGCTTCAACCCTCAAAATACTACCACTCCACAGCTTTACTGATAAAACTCAAATGTATGATTGAATTTGTTCCTGTAAATTTGTATGAATTGCAGGTGGATTTCTTGTCCTAATGATCATCACATCAATTGTGGGGAACGCCTTAGTCTGCATTGCTGTGTACACAGAACGGTCGTTACGAAGAATCGGTAACTTGTTCATCGTGTCTCTGGCTATTGCAGATTTGTTTGTCGCTTGTCTCGTAATGACATTTGCCGTTGTGAATGACCTACTTGGTCATTGGATATTTGGAGCACAATTTTGCGATACGTGGTAAATATTTGTTGAATACTTTACACAATTTTGAATAAATTATTCTAACTTGAATACTTAAAACTTGGTATGATATTGGAAAGGCACCAGAGTTACTTCATTTCAGTATAGTTGACCGAAACACGGCCTTCCTTTTCACGTGAGACTGTACATACGTTGTTAAGACAAAGTAAGGGTTAGTGCCACAGCCCTTCCAGAATTGCTTTGTTTTGTGATAACAACGTTGCCCAGTTTGTTAGTTCAGCCTTTCGGTTGATTAAATTGAAACTGGGTGAATTAGAGCGCGAAGTCAGATATTTCGTCAATAATCTGTATTAGGGAAGGATAAAGTGTGAATTAGTCACGTCCACCACATAAGTTCAATTAGTCGTGCTAACCTAGCGTAATGTGTTTTACAAACAAACGTACGGACATATACTAGCGAGGGAACTACTTCAGCTGCAACTCAACGAATTGGTTACGTAAGTTCAGTTCGATTGGTTGGGTGCCAAAGCTAAAGCAGCCGTATTTTATCACTGACCACTAGTGGTCATACGAAATAAACAATCTGATATCTGAAACAAATGCAATACATGTTTCCCCATTTGTTATGTCAAGTTGAGATTTCCCCGAAATTCGGGCTCACGACCCAAAATTTCCCGATTTTCATTTCGAAAAACCATTCAAGTGTATGAAATAACATATTTAACCCTCAAGTTTGCTTTACGTATACATATTTGATGCCCATGATTTTGGACAAATCTGCTTGGAACTTCTCAAGCTAAAATTTCCAGAACGGGGGGTGGACGCCTTGGACATTTTCCAAGAAACTAGTGTATTTCTTTTTGTGACCGAAAAAGTGACCAGTGCAAACAAAGATATCGGTTCGGGACAAAATCAATCGATCAAAACATTTGTACCCAATTCGGTTGGTTGCAGCTGAAGTAGTTCCCCCGCAAGTGAAAGTAAGTGAAACATTTGGAGAATTGACTCTTGATACTCACATTTTCGTATCAGTGATGAAATCCATGATTGTGCTTTCAGGACAAAACCTTTAGCAGCTCTTATTGTGGCTTCCCCGCAAAATCAATGATAATGGTGTCCCCATTTTCGGTATTATCTTCCAAATACCACCACGCCTTGTCAACCTCATCAATTTCAGTGGGGAGAAAAATAACCTAATAGCCAAAATGTCCGGACACAAAACTTCGTGTGCAAATAAACCTACTATACTTAAATTGTAAACAAACCAGTTGAATACGCTCATCCTTTCTCTCTATTCATTGCACGCCGATTGTTTTTCTGTTTATTAGTTAATAGTTTCTTTGATCAGATTGTCATGCACAAGGTGAGTCAAAATCAAGTACATATTCGTGCTAACTTTTTTAATGTTTGCAAAATCTAAAAGGTGAGATAGTTCTTCCGAAGGAGAGTAGACTGTATAGCTCATTTATTTAGAAGGAGGCGCGATAAGTCGATGTAAACAACGATAACAACTCTGGTCGCAAAACAGTCATTTTGCGACCAATGTAATCAGATACAATTTGGTTCGGTTGCCACGGGAGATGGGAGAGGGATTTGGCTCATATTCAAGAACAAAATTTCGACGTAAATTAGGCAAAAAAGTTGTTCTTTTCGCGGTAACAGTTACAATTCCCCAAACCATCGACAAATATTTTCTAAAAATTGGAACCTTCAAAATCGGGGTCAAGATTATCGTGGCAGCTCGTTTGAATGGAAAGCAGAAATACCAATACGTACAATTCCTGAATTTACATTCGCAATAAAGTGACTTTAAACTTACAAATATTTTCCTTCCTAACAATTTCTTCAAATTGCGCCGACATTTTCGAAAAAACTAGACACATCTGAAAAATTCAAACGATGTCCTAAAATTAGCCGGAAGAATTTGTCCTAAATTTCGCCGGGTCATATGCAAAACAAGGATTTCCAAAAAAACTAACTTGCCTGAATTAAATCATTTATTCAACGGACTTGTGTCCCAAAAAAGACCACCACCTGATTGCATTATGCCTAAATTCGGTTCGGCGTGTATCCTAAAAATGACCACCACCTTTAATAAGTACGTTATACGGCTAACCGGTTCGGCGAGTGTCCCAATATTGACCACCACCTCTATACATTACACAGTCAAAATTGGGAGACCAGCTTGCGGTCAAAATTAGCACTTGTACAAAATGGGTGGTCAAATTTAGGTCGAGTGGTGGTCAATTTTGGGATAGACCTTCGTTTCTAAGGGTTTTCCAACTCTTTGTCCATTTCGAGAAAGGTGTGTTTTTGTCCAAACTCTCGTAATAATGCAAACAAAACGTCATAGGTCTTCAACAATTTAGATTCTACCTAAGTTCAAGTTACTAACGATTTTAGCAAAATCAAAAATAGTCATCAAATTAATCGTTGTCCATTGTTGGCCCTTGCCATCGGAAACCGAAAGAAAAAAATTCTGAAATATTTCCATTGTGTTCCTAAACGTATACCTATGGATTTAAACCTCAATGCTTGACAAATTTATTTTTTCCGGGGTCTGTAGAAACCTTTCCAGAAAAGTGGTCGAAATTAGCCAACCCTACCCATCAAGAACAATAAAGATATCTCTCAAACATACTGTCAAACAAGTTTTCATTCAAACACTTAGAATAAATATGTAATGAAGAACATCACACGACGGAACCATTTCTGTTCACACAAAGAACTATTCAAGAATGGGTCTAATATGTATAACACTTGTAAACATATAACACTTCACTCCGATCAAAACTATAAGATTTCAATTTCCTAATCCCGAAAGCATTTCGCTTACCTCTTTGAATAATCTGACTTGTCCACCTCCATTTATTTGGTCTAAAATTGGAGTGCCTCAACGCTAGAAACTACACCTGCCCCTTAACAAATGTTCAGCACCCATGTCACGGCTTCTGGCCGAAGTAAGAAAAATATTGAATAGCGTTAGTACCCCTGAATAACCAAGCCCGTCTCTGAGCATTAATATAATTAAGAGTGTTTAGCGATTAGACAAACTCACCTCACCAGTGACAACCTCCAGGACACAAATCCTGGATAATACCAAAAACTTTAAAATCGCTAAGTTAAAGCTAGTTTTAGTTTTTTATTTTCTTCATATCAGTCATTACACACTTAGTCAAAAACAATCAAACTGACGCCACATTGTTTCATCATTGGGTGCCATAATTCCGACTATGAAAACGAGGGCGATCTGCCTTTGGCCGAAAATGTGTATATAATAATTACGGTCAGTCTAGGGAAGGAAAAGTTCTACATGCCGTTAGTTATCATTATTCCAAGTTGTAATACGCAAGGGTTTCAGCTTTATGATTACCTCATCATATACAAAAAGACAGCTCAATTAAATAATCCTACTTGATTGAATTCTCGTACTAATTTCGACGCTTTATTTCCAGGATTGCTTTCGATGTAATGTGCTCGACGGCCTCTATCCTAAACTTGTGTGCGATCTCGATGGACAGATATGTTCACATCAAGGATCCACTTCGGTATGGACGATGGGTGAACAAACGGAGCATTTTGGGTGTCATTGCAGTTGTCTGGGTTTTGGCGGCTCTCATCTCTTTCGTTCCTATCTCAGTGGACCTTCATCGAGCTGATGATGATAGCTTAGAAACTATAGGCCCTGACAGTTTACCGACATGTGCTCTGGACTTGAGTCCAACATATGCAGTCGTGTCTTCCTGTGTATCCTTTTACCTCCCTTGCTTCGTTATGGTTGGAATTTATTGTCGACTCTATTTGTACGCACGGAAGCATGTAAAAAATATTAGAGCCGTCACGAGACATGTTCCGAGGTCTGAAGGAGGACGCCCTTCTGCCCCACATCCTTCCTCATCCTATCAGGTCAGTCTGTCACACACATTTCTCCCAAATAATAAAAATCCAATGACTGGGTTATACGTACTCAGAAAATGTATTTAAAATATTACTCTACACACTGCTTCATCTTTTATTAATGGTACATGAGCTGCTTAGGTTACTGACATTTCCGTATACAAACGCTGACGTAAACATAATTCTGTCCAGGTTTCTGATCACAAAGCAGCTGTCACCGTGGGAGTCATAATGGGAGTCTTTTTAGTCTGTTGGGTTCCATTCTTCTGTGCAAACATAGTGGCTGCATTCTGCAAAACGTGCATATCAGGAGAGGCATTTAAGGTAACTCAACGGCCCAGGATTTTGAGCCAATGTGTTGTTGTCATTAATTGACACATGGGGATATAACTTTCAGGTCTTAACTTGGCTTGGTTATTCCAACTCCGCTTTCAATCCTATCATCTACTCCATCTTCAATTCGGAGTTTCGAGCTGCATTCCATCGCATTTTGACTTCTAAGATGCCAGCCTGCTGTTTGCAAATCACGTGCTCATTTCCTCTACTCGCTTGTTGCAGACGATGTGGTTACCAGGCTGTTGCGCTCGTCCAAAGACGGTAAACTCATTTTGTAATCTTTTATCCTTCCATTTCAAATTCATATGTTCACAAAGTCATTTTCCAGTGGATTCAGCCATGGAAAGACAGTTTACGTGCCCAACTTAGCACGCTCCCAATAACGTATAAATTCTTAACAGTGCATCATTCATGACTGAGCACTCGACTCCCAGAATGACATTTCCGACATCAAATAATTACCCTCTAAATTCCTATTTTATTGTAAAGTAGAAACAATAAAATTACATTCCTCTTCGCTTGGACGAAGTTCCATTTATTAGTTGCATGAATTTATAACACTCAGCATATAGTTTATGGTAGGCGGAAAGCCTTACAATTTGAAAAACGGAAATAAATTTCCCCCCGAAGGATTCACACACATGACGAGGACGACCGTGTTTGAGTAGCACCACACATTACAAATGTTGGGTTTTGATGTCGGGAATTTCTGGAGTGGCAAGTTCTAAGGTCTCAATGAAAAGCCAAATGTTAGTTGTAACGTTACAAAGTATCGTCGGCCACCCACAGTCTGCTCTTATTAGCTTTCACATAGTATTTGAAGAATCCAACCTTTGAAAAGTTTTTCGCTCTCAAAGTAAGATTTTAGTTGGAGAGACCGTCGGGGCCGATTTCATACATGAGGGCACAGAAGTTTAATATTTGAACGGAGAATTGGATAACAGCAGGTCAGACCCTGAAATCAGCTCCTTACACCAGATGAATGGAATTTGTACGCTACGCGATACGCCACGTTCCTCAGCAGGCTCATGTCCTTTTCATGGAACAGGAAATAGGTGTACTACTCCTCGTGAAATACGATGTGGTTCTGGCTCTGGAGTCACAATTTTCGGAGAAAAAGTTAGTGCGATTTAAAGTGTAACCACGATGAAAGAAAAGTCACGGTGAAAAGGCTGAGACGGGAGAATGCCATTACAGAGTTCAGTGCCATTCAACGTGAAGCAGGACGGCAAAAATGAACGAATTGAATGAATCCTTCCTACTCCTCGTCCTCCGATCTCCGCTCTTGTACCTTTCAAAATTCAACCAGAAATTTTGATCCGTGTGATACGATATTTTTTCGATCCATTGGGATCTCTACATATTGTGGAAGACGTGTATGTGTATTTATTTACTTTTATGCGGAGTTTACTCCCAGTGTTTTGGGAAGGTTTATCCGTTCTTCACATCGGTTTGTGTTATTGTTACAGTGAACATAGTACAAAGTGAACTAAGGTGGTCCCATCAATATGCATGTAATTAGGATTCAAGTCACGCCTCAAAATAGTTGAGTGAATCTGGGAAACACTGGATATGTCCTAATATTATCCTCATAATAGTCCCCCCATAAAGATTTTACTGTTTGTTCTCTGGAATCCATTCTACCTGTCTGTTTGGTCCTGGGCGGACGGAAACGCTAGGTACTCAACTCAATGTAATGTGTTTCGAGAACGGTTTCTTCGACTTGGCTCTCATGTCCTGAATTCGCCAGAATAAACCAATCCTCACGTCAACATTCACCACTCACCAGTTCTACCCCACGTACTTTCTCCAGAGACAATTTCCCACACCTCTCTACTCAGTCCCAATCTCTTCAAATCAAAATAAATGTTTCCTAGTTCTCTTGTATATTTTTGACCTTTTGTTGTCGTGTAATGTTAATGTCTATTGTGATGTCAGGGGAAGTGAAGCGCTAAAAAAACAGATCAATAATGTGTCAACCACATTTTAACTCAATTCTGTCTTGTAATACTTTAAACCTGCAATATCGGTTTAGTTACTATTAAACGAACTTGTTCATCCCCATTATCCATACGTGTATATACACAATGTATCCACTCAAAATTACAATAAGTCACTAGATCCTAAAAACATTGTTGGAAATATTTGTACAAGTATAAGTCGTGAAAAAATGTTTATGGTCTGAGGATATGACGCTGAAAGAATAAACAGTATTAGCATTTTCATTTCAGTTTGTGATCCAGGAGATACTTTGTCCTCGTCTTTTCACACAACTCCCCGGTTCTCCTTTGTCACCGATTACAATATAAACAACCCCGTCAGATATATCAGAGGTGCAGTCATGGAAGAGTTGAATAAACAAACAGACTGTCGGCTTCAGGAAAAACATCTCTTCTGTGCTGTTATGCATTACTGCTATGCATTACTGATCATACCTCATTTCTAATGATGTCTCTTGGACTGTCAGTTAGAACTTTTTGAGGCCTCGCCGTCCCTACGTTCTGAATCCACACAAAATTAGTATCCTCCAGCTATAGTTTAGTTTTGCAGTTTGTTAAGGGGATGAGATTACTACACCCGCTGCCACAACGTTAAATAAACATTACGGTAGTAAGTCTCAAATTACAGGTTCACTGTACATCAAGCCGCCTTGTTCACCATGATAGTACCCCGAACCCCATACAAAATAAAACAATTCTCGTCCACCGGATTAGGTCACTCATTTCTAAAACAAACAAGAAGCAAGTTCCGAGGAGTGAGCCCACTTTGCCTTACACAGGTATTCCTCGATTTTTTGCTCATTCGTACTCAAAAGACTGTGGTCACTCTTTTTAAATCATGGGAAACTGTCATATACAGAAGTTAAAATACTCAGTAAAGGTATTTCCTCCTGGAAATGAATTTTTCCTAAAAATCCTTGTCAAATTTAAGTTGGTCATGATTGGATTAAATTGATATTATTAGTTTTAATTAAACTAAAAATTCAGTTTTTAAACTGTTGAATTTTATAATATGGATTTAAAATATGTGAATTCGGTAAAGCTCTGATGATGAATAAGAAACAGGTCAGTGACGGGTTCAGCATTCGTTATTTAATAGCATTAAGCATACTGGTTGGAGGAAATTTCATTCACGCAGAGGCCTTGAAAAAAATCTTTATACCTTAATACTTGACACCACCCTTAATTCAACCACCGAAATTATATCGTTCACGCGTAATACAAATAACTGGAATATATCTGCTCATGGAAGAAAAGGAAACACAATAGAATATGTTGATTTTCAAAAATTGTTATTCCCCGGCATCTTCACGATGAAATAATTTAAAATGCTTTGTAAATGTAGTAATCAAATTACTTGAAAAAGAAGTTAACGATCACACCAAGTGTGCCTAAGCGTTTTATAGCTCTTCCTAGTGCCTGATCATCGCAAAGCTGCGGCGCCTTCACCGCTATGATACAACGGAGTTATTGATTTTTAAAATATTATGTGTCTAAAATATCCATCACGAAAGAAGGTGACAACACCTTGCGAACAATAATATAAATAGAGCAAAGTGGGAGCCTTCTCCATTAGTTTAATTAAGTCGGAAGGGTTTATAAACATCGAAGCGACCATTGTCTTTATTTGCTCTCCTTTTATCTTCTCATAACACTCGGAAATTCCTTGCCTGAGAAAATAGGCAACGGGTAGTAATAATTGCATTCTAGTTTTATCATTTTTTGGAGATGTTATTGTAGTCTACCACACTACTCGTAAGAATAGCTTCTACGACTAAGTGAGTGAAACTTTCTCTGATCCACAGTAGAAATTAGAAAATCCATTTGTATTTGGAAGTGGAATAAGAAACAATGGGAGGGGAGAAATTCTGATGACTTTTTAAGCTCTTCTGAAAAACATTGATTCGTCTGACGAAAAGCTTTTTGGGGAAAAACCTAGATCCTTTCATGTAAGCTGCTCGAGGAAGATGATATAGACTACTTTGTTCAACTAATTCATCCAAGCATGGATCGGTTGGGAGTGAACCCACAATATGCTCAATTCTTCTTAATCTTCTTACGTGTTCATCGAAACAAGTTCTTCGCTCCACTTGTAACTCTCCAACCCTCTTCTTTCCTTTTTACTCCTTCTACTTTCTCCTCAACTAACCGTGGAGTCTTTTAATCTACATTCAGCTTAGCCTTACCTAAGCAAACCAAGTGGAGCACATGGATAGAAAATCCGTAGAAGGTCATCTTCCAATCATTCACGATATACATTCTCATAAGAGCAAAATTACCAGTCCGTATAATTCAAGTCTCCACGCATTACTTCTTTCCGCCAAAGCTTTCTCCACAAGAAAACCCTGATTTCCGTGCTGATTACTGGACTAGCCTCTTCTGAACTCAGCCTACCACGCGGCCTCCAGTTATCCCACAAAGACTGAGTTTAATTACACTATTATTTCATGAATACTGAAAACTACCACCAAGTTTTTCATTTTTTATTTTGAGCCTATGTTAAGAGGTATCCATGAGATGCAGTCCAACTTTTGGTTGAATTTTTTATCAATGACTTCTTTCATTCTTAAGAATTTTTGGCGAGAATTTTGAGAGATTAGTTCTACGTGTGGTTTACTAATGTAATTGATGAAATACTGATTTAATAGTTTATTGCGGTTTCCTTTTCCAAATTTTCCAGCTCTCAAACATATTTCGAGTCCAAGAGTGCTAGGAAAATGGGGAAGTGGAGAACTTTGTATTGATGATTAAATTTGCTCAGTCTCAGGCATCACAATTGCTTCGGATTCGTCGTAATTCCCACGTTCATTTTTGTTGCAGTTTTGTGCCTCTTGTTGGGTAATTATGTGATCCTAACGTAGTATCATCACTCAAGTACACATTAGATATGAATCTTCAGGGAATGGCCAAGTGTAATTAAACTACGGCCTAATGCAAAATAAATTGCTCGTTGACTTTAGTGCTTCGTATACCTCCACACTCACTTCATTTCTTCAGCCAATTAAAGTTTTGATACACAATGGAATACAACAGAGTTTGTGTCTATCGGGTGGTTATCAATATCTCAACTCCCATGTAACTACACTAATGACACTTTTTGACCATGTTTGATATTAAGTTCACAGACAATAAGATCGCAGATAGCGGCATGTGTTATAATTTGAAGAGTTAACTTTCACTGGCTTGTCTCCAGCCGTATTGTTAGAAGGAATTTGATGAACTGGTTGTACATACCAGCACGCACTACAATTTTTGTATAGATAATGTCAGCTGTCTACAACTGAAGCGTAATTACAGCGCACAAGAATAATCGATGTAAAAAATTCGATTTTGAAAGAAAGGGGAAGCTATAACTCTGTTGCCATGAGAAATCAAGCAACGACACCATAACATTCAAACAAACAAGCTGGATCTTGATCCTCACGAAACCAGGAGAAAAATTGAAACAGTTTATTCAGAAAGGGTAAAGGGGGAAACGAATTATAAAATTTTTAACAAAAGAATTCTCTTAATGTTCCCGAGTGAGTGGGCCTGCAGAAAATAGAAGACGGAATGGACGTAAATGCAGAAAAAAAGCAAGGGCTTGATAAGGAGATGATGAAGACAAGAGGAAAAAAAGGTGGGTGACTTACTTTCCAACTTTTCTTCTAGAAATACTTTCTTTTGAAGTCAACCATGAGTTGATGGATACGGGCTTTGATACTACAAAGTATGAGTTTCATAAAAGAAAACTCTTCCGCCTAGTTATACAAGTGAAAGGGACTCTCATAATATAGTATCGTGTTCTCTGCCAGCTGAAATGGAAAACTACGAAAAAGTGGCTGCTTTAAATTTGGCGTCATGTAACGAGTATTATACCAAGCACACATGATGTTTTCGTGCAACACTAATTTTCACAATGCAGCTCCATACTTCACTAAATTAGAATTGTCTACCGGACAGACACAATCATTGCCATGTCATAATTTTATGTTAATAATTGATCGCTCTGAACGGCAGTGGTATCTAACTACAATCCGCATTAATGCGTAAAATACCATTAATGAATAGATAGATAGATAGATAGATAGTTTATTCAAGTGACAAAGATTCAAGCCTAAGATTCAAGCCTAAGCTATGCAAAGTATGCATAGCCTGGATATACTTTATATTCCTATGTATACTCAAGGGTTGTTTGGATTTGTAAGTGTAAATA